>OZ010714.1:23276738-23309238 GCA_963932345.1 Ophion ventricosus
AATCGCAAATTATTTAAAATATTATTTGCAGAGTATGGACTGCTCGAAAATTTTCGAAATTGACAATATTCTCTGCAATGCCCTCGGATGGCGACAAATTCAGATCCCTTAGTTTATCCGCGTGTCATGGGAATCTCAATTAACTTCTTGCGATTGCCGAACATTCGGAAGTTGCAGCTGTGACGTTAGACTAGCACTTCCTATAGCACGATCGCGTCTGATTTTAATCGCTTGTTTCACTACTTTTATCCTGTCTTATCCACTTTTAGTCGTATCTTTGTTAATTTTTTTCACCGTGATGGCTGGCACAATTTAAGGTTTTCGGGGGTGTTTTGTTTTTGGAATTTAAAAAACTTCATTCTCATGTGCTCGGAATGCATTTTCCCTTTCTTTTCGGAATGCCTTATTTTTTCTGGCACACATTATTGAAGAGAAAAATCTGCCATATTTTTTTCGAAGAGGGCTTGAAAAACCATTAAGAATCATATTTTTTCCGTGCCCAAAATCCTCGCGCAAGACCCTTAAAAAAAGCATGGCCACATTATAAAAGTCACCCTGTATAACGTTGGCAACATTTTTTGAATACACCGAAAAAATAAACCTGCAAACACACATTATTTTGAGTAATCCAGAAATATATATTTTTTTCAACTGACTCTCATTTTATTTAGTTATTATTTTGACAATTGTTGATGGATGAGTTTTTTTGGTGAAACTACATATTCCGTATGTTACTTACTTTGAATCTAACAACGATGTGGGAGACATTTTTTTCAGATTACGTTCTCATGATAAAAATAATATAATATTTTTTTTCTATTTTCAGAAAAAGAAAAGCATTAAGTGAGATATTAAAATAAACAAGTAAAAAAAAAATCTTATTCCAGTTATGTTATTCGCCACAAAACTCTTAATTATAAATATGAAAAAATAATTCACCAAAGTTACGATGAAGTTCTTTCAGAAGAAGGTAATTTTGTGTACACCACTCATTAAATAGTATACGTAATTGAAGAACACCGCCGATTACATGTTGAATTAATTTTTATCTTTTGTTTATGTCGGCGGAAATAAGTCTGCGACCCGGTCAATATACATCCATTACTTAGCGATTATGACAATACTAGCCTTTACCGAGCTCCACACGCGTTTGGTAGATAAACTGTTATAACATGATTTTCATTAAATATAATTTTGAAAACATCCATTTATTTCGTCCATACACAATATACAATGCGATAAAAACGACTTGAATTTTACGTATTAATTTATTGAGACAAAAAAAAGGTAAAGACACTTATTATTATTTAAGGATGATCTGGAGGCACGATCCCAACGAAACCGAAATACCGAACACAATAAACAATCCGCTCACATAAAACATAAGTACACTGTTTGATTCAAGAATCCAATATGGATGCTACTGCTTTCATTCACTGTGTACGCGCGACTCACCTCGTTTCGTCTCTTCTACACCTAGCTAAATCCACAGGTCGATAGCTTTGACTAGCGTTGCTAACGGTAGGTTTGAGTACCAAACTTATCCGGGTGATTTCATGGTCGCTTTTTACTACCCTTTCCATTAGAGTTCGGACTCCTTTAGTATAGTCTCCATGCCTTCTAAACGCGCCCAATGGGTAGATCTATCAGCGGAGTATGGAAGAAAAAGAAATTACGAGCTTCTCAAATAAGCGAGGAACGACAAACAAGCATGCGTATTTAGTATGCTTACATAATTAAGTACATACGTTACTATTTTAATGTGAAGTATGTTTTCACTTGAAGGAAATAAATATATTCTAAATCACATGATTCACACGAATATAAAAAGACCGGTGTCCATTTTTTCCTACCAGAAACGTGTGATTAGTAGAGGCCGATTCGTTGTTATATGTTTGGTCACTTAAGCGTGGATATTAAATTGTGGAATACATGATCACGCCACGATCAATGTAGAAAAGGTGTACTATATGTATTACTTTAAGTAATGGTTTTTTAAAAAACGACGGAACTCCCATACAATATTGCACTCCCGATTTTTACTCCTTTGATGATTGGTTGTACTAATTCAGAAAACTTCGCGGGTATGCGCACAACAACTCACCAAAGTTTCACCGTAATCGGATGAATGGTATAGGAACACATACGGAACGTACAGAGAAACATTCATTTTTATACATATACAAAGAAGACTTTGAATACCAATATGCGTGTACAACTATAACATAATGCATCCGCTGAACGTTTCATAAAACAATTGTTGGATATTGGGAATGGGAAAATGACAAGAGAAGAATCCACACAATGTATCACATTGCCGACAAACTTCTGTAAAATCACGCAAACAACAGACGAATTGACTGAGAAAGTTTGCCGAAATATCGCACAGAATTAGAAAAATAATCAGTGGCTCAGTGCACGTGCTATATTAGTAGCCAAAAACAACGATGTGAATGCAATCAATCTCAGCCTTCAAAACGAAATACCAGGCGAAGCGAAAACGTATAAGTCCATCGATGCTCTAATGAATCAAGACGAATTTATGAATTATCCAACTGAATTTTTTAATTCACTTGATTTGCCAAGCATGCCGCCGCACGTTTTAACATTGAAAATTGGCGAGCCTATCATTCTTCTCCGAAACATCAATCCACCACGACTTTGCAGGGGTACCAGACGTCCAGTGAAAAAGATGAACAATATCATCGAAGCCACAATTTTAAATGGAAAATTTAGAGGAGAAGATATACTGTTGCCACGCATCCCAATAATTCCAATGGATATGCCATTCGAATTCAAACGTTTGCAGTTTCCGGTGCGACTCGCATTTGCAATGACCATCAACGAAGCAGAGACTAATCGCTAAAAGTTTGTGGACTAAATTTGGAAAATCCATGCTTCTCACATGGACCTGTATGTGGCCTGCTCACGCGTAGGAAAACCTCCAGATTTATTCGTGCATCCACCAAACGGAAAAACAAAAAATATTGTGTATCCAAAAGAAATTGAATAAACAGAATTAAAACACAGACACTTTTTTCCTTTGAATGGCATTGCAACGCATGCCGGGTACAGCTAGTATATATATATATTTTAACGATCAAACGAACTTACCTTTGTGAAGTTCAATCGTAATTATATCTGATGTCTCGTTCGAGATGATTACAACACGTAGTAGCGCTACTTCATATTGATGACCACACGTTATGTGATATGTTTTTGCTAAGGGTTGTTCCTTCTACAAGGGTGGGTAGTGAACGGTTTACTGTTTTGATCCTGACCGAAGTTTACAAAGGTAAGTTCGTTTGATCGTTCAATTATATCCATGTTTCGTTCTCGAGATTATAACGCGTAGATGTTCAGAGAGTGAATAGAATTTTCTTTTTTTTACAAAACGCTCCATTATTTATTTACTTTTTATTCTTTGCTGTACATTTGATTCAACGTCTGGCGTATAACGTATGATAAAACATCACCATAAATTAACTAAAAAACAAAGTTAATTATAATAACAATCGATGGTTATTTAAATACCAATGAGGTGAACTGCCTTCTATCTGAATCAATAGGCCGATTATAGAGCCGGGCGAAAGGTTGGGACTCTTTGGACCATCCAACCGTAGATATTTTCAGCGATAAATCTATGCCTTTTGCTCGGGCCGATGAGGTAGCTGCGTGTCTAGTGCTATGCGGCGTATATTCTGTATTGAGGCCACTCATTTTAAAGACACTTCTTATCCAACGGCTTAAAGAAATTGCCGATGCGGGTTTAAATGGTCTTCTCGTTGTTAATAACAACACGTCGCAGTCACCGCGTCGGTTTTTAGTTTCCGTTAGGTATTTTTCTAGAGTGGATGCTACGCAAATCCCTGGTTTTTCCTTAAGGTGATCCTATCGCCAGGCTTCAATCCATAGGATTTTCATTTTTTTTAGCTTCACTAAATATATTAATAATTGTTTCTGTAAAATTTCAGGGTCGGTTATCGACCTAATTACAGAGAAAAAAAATATTACAATTGCGTATTTTTGTGAAGGAATTCCGAGACGACATACAAAAACCCAATTTCTAGTCGCCACAAAAGTGTATATAATAGTGAGAATCCATCAGATTCTTAAAAATAATCAGATTTACATACTTAACACTCGTGGTAATCTAATGCTCTCAGAAAAAATTACGCTTATCGACCTAATTTTCATGTAATATCAAGTTTAATTTGAACTTCCGGTATTGGATGTATTACCGATCGCTACGATAAAGAGACGTGACAGCAAGGCAACAGCTGACTTTAGTCCTAACCTCATCTCACTCATTCGAATTTCCACATATATTTCATTTTTAACCCTACTTTTAAACTGTTTAGTGGCTGTATTTCATTGATAGTTTTGTGTCTATTGTTAGTATTAAATGAAAATGTAGTGGGTGAATTAAATATTCATTTTATTCTTTAAACTTCGAGAGATACGTCGGCCTGAATTTGGTTGACAAAAATTCGCGAAATCAGACTAAATTTTCCGCGTTTCAAACTCGATAACGCCAATGATAAGGCGAAAAATTGAAAAGGCTATTTTAAAAATGTAGCGAGTCGCAGCTACGGTTAAACAAAAACGTTAATTTTTACGATGATGAGGCGAGTAACAATCATGACTCCAATTTGTTTGGCAAAGTGTACCTGTGAAAGTTCAAAAAACGAGTATTTTTGTGAAGGGTTATGGAAATAAAAAATTATAGCAGGCGTAACAAATTTCGTTGTCAAATAATTTATTGTTGATACAATTTTCTCTATTTAACCTTTGCAGGGCCGGACTGGCCACTTTTTTGGCCACCTCCGTTTGTAAAGGTTAAGACAGTAGTCTGATATAAAAATTTGACAAAATCGATTTTTTTTTCATTTTATTATTCCTCAGACCTTTCTTAATACACTCGTGAAAACCGTTTATTGATATTTCAAAAATTAGCAGAGTAATAGAAATATAAGCAAGCCGCGCGCTCAGGTAGCGCGGTCGGGAAGCAACTTTGAACGCGTTTATCTCAAAACTAAGTTTTTCAAATCGGCGCCCACGATATCTCGATAACTAATTGACCGAACGAGCTCAAATTTTGCACATACCTTCGGTAGCCTCTTTCTGAGGACTGGTAGCAGAATTGAGTCGAACAATAATTTTGCCCACATTTTATAACTCGTCGAATACCCGAAAATGTATGAAATATCGTTAATCAAAGTTTAACAGGCCGCCATTTTGTAACAAAATTTTTTTATGTACTAATTCTACTAGCAGTGCTCAGAATACTCATACAGATTGAGAATATATATATATATTTTTTTTTTCAGATGCATACAACATCACCCAGAGTGGGCGCCGATTGAGGCGGTTTTCGGCGGACCATGTTGTAAAAAAATAAAAAACTACATAAAAATATTTAAAATATTTTTTTTTAAATGCAGATACATTCTCAAAGGAACAATAAATACATATGTAAAATTTCATCAAGACAACTTCAACGGTTTAAAAGTTATTCCAATCCAAAAATGACGTCAAAAATCTCGCTCTAGACTAGGCTACTGCCTTAATATTAATTGAAGTTCGGTTATTAATTTTTAAATTATTTTTTAAATTTTTTGTCACTCGTGGGCCATTGCCAATGTCTTCTGCCAGCAGAAGTTGTACACCCTCGGCTCTGTTGTCTTTCCAAGTTTCCTGCAATATTTCGTAGGATATTCCAGCGACTGCTATTTTTGTTAGCATACCCTTGCTAATCCCATTGCTTAAACACTCCAATGATTTTTTTCTCTGACACACTTCATTTTTAGTGTTAAGGCTGTTAACAATCGTTCGCACACTCTTTGTTTTGGCTTTGATGATGCTTTCCCTGACTCCGAGAATGATGACCAGCTTTGATAAAAAACGTACATCCTGTACAGCATTGTGGGCATCTTCAGTGACTACATGGACTGAAGTGGCTTCATGCACAAAATCATGCATATTTTAAAGAAAATTGAAAAAACAAAAACAGAGATATCATTCACTACAATTAATAATTCATTTGTCCGCATATATAAACGGGACTATATACACAGCCGGCGGGACTATATACACCTTCAAAATAAAAATCGATTCTAAAAAAAAACACAATGTATTGGCAAAATCGCTTTCCATTGATGTCAACAAAACAGGTAGTTTTGATGGGTGCGACAGGTTATGATCGCACCTATCAAAACTACCGGCTCGAGAAGTGCTCTGAAATGAGATACATATGTTAATAGGTGAACAAATAGTATCCTTCGTTTTTTTGAGGATCGCACAGAAAAGAGGGGAAAAGCAGAGACGACAAGTCCACAAACGAATAGAAAAGTAAGGATTTTGTTTTCCTTCGATTTCTTCAAATGGTGTATACAACAAAAATATTCATTGATGTTATTTCTTATGAGAGCAATAGTAAAAATAGTAATAAGTTATAGGTAAGTAAATTCGGATGTTGGCAGACAGTCTATCAGCAATAGAGTACCCTAGAAATTTTGAAGCTGGACCATTTTTCGATTATGCATATATGGAAGTTTTTATCAATGTAGACTTCTAGAAAGACGGAGTTGTCAGACATAGAGATAGTGAGCATTCTATTGCACATTTTTTTCTCACACAGCTTAATGAAAAAAAGGCAAGCTACCGTTGTTCCCCTTTCATCGTAACACAATGTGTAACTTTTTTTTAATCAGAAATTCCAAGCATCTTGAAAAAAATGTCTCACACTCATGCAACAATTGATCGAGTGAAAGTGCTCTGAAATTTTTACAAAAAGTTGTTAGGAAGTAATTATGTATGACTTTATGTATCCTCCACCTCAGTAATTGTCAGAGCTTTCTCTTCCTGGATAACTGAACGGAAACTCTCCTCAGCCACAACTTCGATAGCTGTATTCAACTTCCGTTCATAGCGTCGGATGAAATTCGGTGTCAGTGTGGGGATATCCAGTACACCAAGTATTCCATTCAGCTTCGAAAGCCCTGTGCCTGTACGCGTAGTATAGCTGAAAAATATTAGATATTATTATATATTCATATGACGATAAGAACAATGTATCCAAGCTACTTATCGAGAGCTGTCAACACGTTCAGGTCATAAATGTTGTGATTACGCTCATCTTTTTCATAACTATTTAGGTGAACTTCAAATAGTTTAAAGCACTTCATACACCGAATGGAATATACGTGAACGAGCCCGAATTGCTGTTCTTTTTCGAATCGAAATGACAACGGGATCTCGCAACCCGAACACCATAATTCCCGAGCTAGTGTCTCGATATCCACGATACGTCGTGCACTACTTTTTGAGCCGCATTCTTCTATCACCTCGTACTTACGGCGTTTATTTTCTACAACTAGTGGATCACTTTTCTTGTTTCTTTTCGCCGACACAAAATTCCCACGCTTTTTGCCAGTCGTGGCCCAAATACAATCCTTTATATTTCCCGCACCTGACATTGTTTTGACAGATCGATGTTGAAAAGCATGAAGGTTAAACTCACCTGGTTGAGTAAAAAGAGACGGAGATAGAACCAATGTTGCCAGATATCAAACCTAGAAATACTGCGCGAATTGTTGGAATAACTATTTTTTCATTTTTCTAATTAAATGTGAACATTCACTAAACTCGTCAGAAAATCCAATAATGCTTTTATTGTTCAAAATCAGAAAATCTAACAATGTTTTAACAAAAAATGCCACCATTGCTTGAGTGGTGTTGCATACTGTTTTATCGTCGCTCCTGTTATTGAGGCTACCATTACGTTGACTGTTGATGTCGATAAGTTTTTTCGGCGGTACGCCTCCCGTACAGACGCCTGGCAATTAAATGGAGATTGTTCGCCAGTGGATGTGTGTTCGACCTACAAGGGGCCAGTAAAATTCTTTTGACAGGCCAAATATGATGGGTTCCTGAGTAAGTTGTTCCATAAAAACAGGAAACCACGGTTGTGTTGGTCAATCTGGCACCACGAGAATACCGCAAGCTTCCTCGGATATAATTTTTTGGAGGGTTCGTAAAATTAAGAAGAAGTACGGAAAAGCGAAGAAAAATCTCGATTTCCAGCTTATTGGGAACGCATCGATCGCTATAGCTTCTGGGTCCCGATGCCAGGAGCAATAAATTGGGCATTTCGCATTTTTTCTGGATGCGAATAAATCGATTAATTGAATTCCAAAGACACAAACAATTTTTTCATACACATCCGGCGCTAATTCCCATTCCGTATCTATACTTTTGATGCGAGATTTTCTATCGGCTTCTTTATTTTGGCTTAATGCAAAAACGAAGCAAAGACTCGAACATTACGAATTTCGCACTACTGCTAAATAACCCTTGCAATCTCATTCAAACCTGGATATTGTATACCTCCCATTCGATTGATATATGCCACTGCGGTAGTATTATCAATACGCAACAGGACTTTACAACTGCGTAAATCCACGGCAAAGCACTTTAGGGCGAAAAAAACAGCAGTGAGCTTCAAATAGTTAATGTGCAATTCTAGTTTTCATTGTTTCCAGAAACCATGTGTCCCTTCATTTTCGCAGTAAAGCTCCCCATCCGCTTAAATGACGCATCTGAGAAGATTTCTCGGGTATATCCACAATCTCGAATCGACTTTACGGAAGTGGAGATATGCTGTATCCACCAATTGAAATCTGGTAATAACGATTTTGGTAAGGTCATAAATGATTCATAGTCTTCTTCATTATCGAGTAGGGCCAAGGATTTTTGTCTTTAAAATATTTTTAAATACAGCCATCCATATTCAATCGCCTTACAAGCGTGGACTAATTTCCCTAAGAGGTGAGCAAATTCTCTGATTTTACATCGATTCTTTTTACTAAAGTCGTTTATCATGGCCAATATGGCCTTCCTTTTTTCGCTTGGCAATGCAATCATCATTCTTTGAGTGTCGATCAAGAATCCTAAGAATCGACATTGTCTAGAAGGCTTCAGGGTTGATTTTTTATAATTTATGAGGAATCCTAGTGATAACAGAAGACGAACGGTCACATTAATATTATCTTTGTACGACGTATAATCTTGAGCGATGCATAAAATATCGTCTAAATACACAACTTATATCCAACCCGTTTTTCGTAGAGCGTTGACTACCGACCTTAATGTTTTTGTAAAAATTAGCGGTGTTCTTGCTAAGCCAAATGGTAGAAATATAAACTCAAAAAGTTGTCCATCGAAGGTAAAACGGAGGTATTTAGTGCTTTCTTCGTGCATTGGGATCGAAAAATATGCATCTTGAAAGTCCAAGTTTGCCATGTAGGAGTTTGGGGTTACTAATTTCGACGCCCTTTTTTCTTCTTCCATTTTAAAATGGTCAGCTATTAAGAACTTATTAAGTTTTTTTAAGTTCAGAACAAATCGCATGGAACCGTCTGCTTTTGGTACGAGAAAGTAGCTGGATAGGAATTTTTCCATTGAATGCATACACAGCCTAATAGCCCCCAGTTCGATCAACTTATTGATTGCTTCGCAAAGTTTTTTTTGTTTCTTTGTGCTATTTGAGTGACAGGCTTACAAAACCTAATTTTGTATCCTTGTATACAATTTAAAATGAAAGCATCAGACGTAATCATCTGCCATTTGTTCACACGATTTTTGAGACGACCTGCATTTACCTCTACTGATTGCGTTGCTTAGATGGTCTGTAGTGTGACATTTTGGTCGACAATGTTCGATCGTACCACTGCCTCTTGCTTTCCTCCCTGAAATTTGTATCTGTCGCTCTTTTGGTAACTTCCTCCCTGAACTGGTCGCTGCGGCCGAATCAGGAGAGTTTGCCAGTTTAAAATTTGTTTCTGACTGTGTGAAGATTTGGCAGATCCAATCGGTTGCGGCTTTATCTCTTGACCCACTTTCTCAACGGCTTGTGCCGGTTTTATTTTTTCCGGTAGGTTTAGGCCAAATAAATAGGTATCTGAGTCGAATTTTTCAAGGAGAGTTTTGACTTTTTTGTCCAATCCTGTTAGAAAATATGCTTTTCTGGCAATAGCCTCTTTATGATGTAATGTTGCCAATAATTTCCCAGCGTCGCATATGTTTTCGAGGAGCGATAGTCTATCCACTGGGTCATCTTTTGCAACTAGCAAGATAGAAATGGCTGAATCGCAGGAGGCCATAGATGAGCCTATCAGACATTGTGAGCCCATAAAGTGGTTATCTCTCTTGATAGCTGTCTCATAGAGAGGCGCAGTTAATTCGGGGTATAATTGCGGTGCGTCTAGCGGGCAGTTTCCGACCCTTGAGTATTTATTGAGCGGCTCAATTTTTTTTCTTTCTTTATCTCCGATGTAATCCAACTTTTCCATCTCGCAGCTAGCTCAAAACCTTTAGTGCCCCTCCAACAATTGCCGTGGCCGCTGTTGGGCGCCGTTTGTAACCCCGGAAAAAACTCCAGAGAACTATCCGAAAAAAAAGCGGGGCGCTTCTGGGCCGGCATTCGAACCCGGGACCTTCCGATTTCCGGTCGACTGCTCTGACCAACTGAGCTACGACAGCCCGCTTACCACACGCTTCTCGGATATTCGCTATACTCTAAAGTGTGGACCGAACTATACCCAATTTTTGTTTTCCTCAAAGTTCGGGCCAAACTATACCCAAAGCGATTTTATCATACCCATCCGGCGAGGCTACCTCCTCGGCCTACGCTGGAAAACCTCAGGGAATGGATTCTTTTTCACGGCAATCAACGATTGCCGTGGCCGCTGTTGGGCGCCATTTGTAACCCCGTAAAAAACTCCAGAGAACTATCCGAAAAAAATGCGGGGCGCTTCTGGGCCGGGATTCGAACCCGGGACCCTTCGATTTCCGGTCGACTGCTCTGACGACTGAGCTACGCCAGCCCGCTTACCACACTCTTCTCGGATAGTCTCTTCATACTTTGTAATGTTACAATTTCGCAACGTTACAATATATATATATATATATATAGAGAGAGTCGAATGCGTCTTTCTTGCAAGTTTCATATATTTATATCAAAATAAATATACAAATTCATAAAGATATACATACTTTCGTGAAAGGCTGTGCTAATAGAATAGGTAAATGGGAATAAAAAAAAGAAATCAACTATTTTTCAAGATTTCAAGCCTTCCTAAGCCCCTTAAGGATATGGCTTACGATATGGCTTAAGGATATGGTAAATGAAGAGAAAGACGTTGTTCGTCGTGCAACAGAGCAGAAGGTCTTTCTGCTTTTTTTTCCGAAATATCAGCCGTCTTGGAGAACAGTGGGAATCTGCAAATTAGCTATCTCTCTCGCACTCATGGCTGCTCGATCGGTGTGACACATGGCCTGAACTGAATGGATCATTATACTGCGACGTCTCGTTCACGATGATTACTGGTAGTAGCGTTAGCTATGCTCATTTTCACAACTTTTAGATTTTCAAATTTTCCGTTTCCGGCATTAATCGCGTTGGCCGTACCTGTCGTTGCCTTGGAGCTGTATGTGGTTTTCCTCTCCATATCGTTTTGTTGTGCTCAACAAATTCACACACAAAAACTAAGGTCGTGCAATAAATAATTAGCAAACTTATTCAAGCACGCGAGATAATGGGAAAAGATAAAAACAGAAAGCATTCTCGATCCCCTTCAAGAGAGCGAAAAAAGGGGAACGCAAATACCGAGGCGGAATTGCAAAAAATGCAAATGCAGTTGGATAACCTTGCAGCATTGCTGAACGATTTCATGTCTCAAAGACACGAGAAAAATAGGGCGGACAGAGCTTCGATGGACGAATGCTCAGGTAAAAATAGACAAGTTCCATACGAACTTCGCCCCCCTATAACGGAAACCGAACACACGAACCGGAATTTGAATTGGTCCACAAGAACAATTGTATTTTCCACACGAAAAACAGTTGGCAAGCTCCACACGAGCTTCGCCACCCAATAAGGGAAAACGAACAATAAGTTCAACAAGCTCCACAAGAGCGTATGATCGTTACTAGTTACGAATTCCAAAAAGGAAAATTCATATTTCAGAGGAAGACCTCGTTGAGAAAAATGACAGCCCCGCACTGATCACAGACGGTATCGGACAGGACGAAGAAGCTCTCGAAGAAAATTCCTACGTAATTACCATGAACGAGGAAATTCTGCATCTATTGGGGGACGATCCCAATGCAGCAAAGGGCGAAAATATCAAGTTGCACCCAGAAATTATAAGTCGGAGGCAAACCTGGATGAAGGAGGGACTATCCCAGGAAAATAAAAAAAGCCTGCCAAAAAAGTACCCTCGCAAACGAGAATTATATGCCGAACGTCCCATAATAAATTCTGAAATAAGTGCCGCAATCACAGAAGCAGCAAAGGAACGGGACGAACATTTCGTGCAAACGCAAGAATGCATGGGTACAGCGATCGTTTCTTTGGGTGCAGCTGTGTCTGAAGATGAGGTCGATCAGATGAAACTCATTGAGCTTCTATCGGATACTGGAAAATTATTGGCGGAAGTTTACCACCAACAGTCTGTAGGAAGAAAATCCTTTATCACGCCGATGATGAAAAAAAGCGTTAAACCATTAGTAGAGGCAACTCACTCAGATGAATGGCTCTACGGACAGAAACTGGCCGACCAAATAAAGGAGGTTAAGACGATCGAGGCAGCCTGCCATAGCATCAAAGCTCAGGATAAGAAAGTCTTCCATCGAACTCCAGTCCAGGGAAACTGGAGGGGCCCGTCTGCCCAGTACAAACGGACGGGCGGGTATCACAGGAAACAATTCGTTCGCTTCAAGCCGAGAACTCCGTATCGGCCAACTCAGTCAAACTGAGATAAGAATCGACCGACGAAAGAGCCATCGAAAAAATAGAGGAGGTAAAAAACAGCAGGAAGACTAAACTTGTTTATCAAAGAATGGAAAAACATTACTAGCGATAATTTTATCCAAAATTGCGTAAAGGGATATAAAATACCGTTCGAAGAAAGCCCACACCAATTTGGATTTCCGGAACAACAAAAATGGAGAGAGGGGGAACTAGAATCACTAGAGAAGGAAATTGTAAAATTATTAGAGAAAAATGCGATAGAAAAGGGCGAGAACTGCGTCGGACAGTTTATTGTTTATAGCGAAATTGAGATTTTTTCAGATGCCTCTCTGACCGGCTGGGGCGCTTACTGCAATGAGCAATCTATAAATGGCTGATGGAATAATGAAGAAAAGAAACACCACATAAACTATTTAGAGCTTTTAGCGGCCTTCTTTGCTCTCAAAAGTTTTGTATATCAGTTACATGACTGCGAGATTCTGCTAAGACTGGACAATACTACGGCAATAACGTACGTAAACAAAACTGGGGGAGTTCAATTCCCAATTCTGAATAATCTCGCACGTCAGATTTGGGCGTGGTGTGAAAAAAGAAGAATTTGGATATACGCCTCGTATATTGCATCAAAAGAAAACGTTTATGTCGACACGGCCTCGCGAATTACAAACATAGATACAGAATGGGAGTTATCTGAAAAAGCGTTCGAAGAAATTAATGAAAAATTCGGACCATTTAGTATTGATCTGTTTGCCACAGACATGAACAGAAAAGTGAAGAAATTCTGTTCCAGATTTCCTAATCCTAATGTATTTAGAGTTGATGCCTTCACAGTGTCGTGAGCAAAAGAAAAATCATATGCATTCCCCCCATTCGCGTTAATTTTACCGACTCTTAAGAAAATAATTGCTGATAAAGCCGAATGCGTCGTAGTAGTACCACATTGGCCGACTCAATCGTGGTACCGTCTGTTCAATTCACTGCTCAGGAGACCTGTCATTATATTTTAAGCCAAGTAATAACTTGTTGTTTTCTCCTTGCAGAGAGAAGTATCATCCGTTAGCACGAACACTTTCCCTGGCGGCCGGGAAATTGTCCGGCAAGCTTTTTTAAAAAAGGGACTTTCCGCACAGTCGGCAGATGTCATAGTGAACTCGCTCGCGAAGGCCACGATTAAACAATATGAATCTTCACGCAAAAAGTGGTGGATTTTCACCAAAGAAAATAAATACGACACGTTTAATACTGATAGGGTTAAAATAATAGAATTTTTAACAAAACATTTCGAAGAAGGAGCGGAATATGGTACACTAAATTCGATACAGCTGCAATTACGTTATTAACATCAGCAAATTTCTCGAGCGATGAAATGATAAGTCGATTTTTGCGTGGCGTTTTCAAACAAAGACTGACAAAGCCGAAATATGCACCTACATGAGATATCGGCCCAGTGCTCGATTATATAGAAAATTGTTCATCTAAGGGGACCTTGAAACTAAAAGAACTTTCGGAAAAAACGATCTACAGCGCATCGGTTACAAACAATGGCTCTAATTGACATAGGTAATATTATAGAAACAAAGACAGGGATTGAGATAAGAATCCCGAAATTGATTAAGACTTCGAAGCCCGGAAAGTATCAACCGAATCTCGTATTACCTTTCTTCAGATAAAGAAAGGAAATATGTACGGCAAAAGCGGTACTGGAGTATGTAGAAAGAACAAAAGATATCAGAGGAAAACATTCAAATTTGTTTGTTTCTAACATTAAGCCGTATAAGCCTGTTGTGGCACAAATTCTTTCTCAATGGGTCAAATCCGTTCTAGAAAAAGCCGGAATCGATACAAATATTTTTTCAGCCTACAGCGCGAAACACGCGACAATTTCTCGAGCAATAAGTAAGGGCGTTAATATTGACACAATCAAACGTGTAGCAGGCTGGTCTGAAAAGTCGAGGATTTTTGCAAAATATTATAACCGGCCAATTGAAGATAAAAACGAAGCATTTGCCCGTTCTTAGCTCTTAAGCGAGATATGTAAAACAAATGTTTACAATATATCTATTCTCACATGAACTGTATATTAACAAATAGATTTGTTTTTTAAATTTAACCCAGGCTCTAAAATTCTACCAGTAATCATCGAGAACGAGACGTCGCAGTATAATTGCACGATGAAACGAGCCCGCCGAAGGCGCGCGAAGTTCGACCGTGATTATACGAAGACGTCTCGTTCGAAGTTGATTACACCCCTCCCAAACGCTATATCCCACAGTTCCCGTAATCATCTTCAGATTTAAGTGTTAAAAAAAAGAGGCTCTAAAACATATGAAGACGAAAACCACATACTGCTCCAAGACAACGACAGGCACGGCCAATGCGATTAATGACGGAAACGGAAAATTTGAAAATCTAAAAGTTGTGAAAATGAGCATAGCTGCCGCTACTACCAGTAATCATCTTCGAACGAGACGTATTCGTATAATCACGATCGAACTTCGCCCGCCTTCGGCGGGCTCGTTTGATCGTGCAAAAATACGTGAAACATATTATGTTTTTCTTCTTCTCTTCTTTTCATGACAAATTTCATTCGAATCAGAAGAAAATCGGGATCGAGTGGAACTCAAAAACCCCTCTAACAATAAGTCAAATGTTCTTAGCATAAATAAAGAAAACAAATTATATCGGAAAAAAACATTGTTTGCATTTCTTTGAATAAAATGTCGTCAAGAAGCAGTGACTTTTTTTCATTCACTATACCATAAAGCCCCTCCGACATTCGTTTTATTGCCCAGTGGCTTAATGTCTTTTTTCTGTCCGAAAGTTAGTTCTTTCTTCTTTCGTGAGATGTAAGAAGTGAAACGTTCTTGGAGCAGGATTTTTTTTATTTTATTTTCTTCAACATTTACGTGTGAAACTTCAATTGGAGAAGTTAAATATTGTAGCGTGTCAGTCGAAGGTTGTTGCTTGTCAAATGCTATCAGAGGCTTGCAAATTGCCTCATTATTGATTGCGTTTCTTTTTTTCTTTTCTAAAGCATAAATCGCCGTATCAATAATCGCAGCATACTTCGCATTCAAAGCACATTCTAGACTTCGTGTACATAATTTAGTTGTTGCGCTTAGACTTCGTCGTCGAGCAATATGATCGGTGCATCTTTGATTCTCATCAAAGATGCAAAGACTAGTCTAAGCGCAATTTCTAAATTCCAAGAATATTTTTGGAATTTAGAAAGATTTAGAATATTTTCAGTATATTGCTGAAATATTTTTTAAATTTAGAAAAATTTGAAATACTTTTACAATTTCGAAAGATTTAGATAATTTTTATTAAAATGGAAAAAATATTTTGAATATTCAAGAACGTTAGGATTCGTTAGACTATTTAAAAATATTAATTTTTTTTTTCGAATTTAGAAAGATTTGGAATGAATGATTGAGTGAATGAATGAAAATTCAACTGTTTAAAATCGACTCGAAATTTGGTACACTTATTCAGTGTAATAGTAGTTTACTCCTTTGTAACCCGACCGGGAATTAAATAAAGAATTACATAGTAGTTTAGTCTTGACCGACGTTTTTCCGCCTAACATTCTTCTTTCATTAACTATACCAATAATCATATCATTTTTCCTAAAAAATAATTGGAAGGAAAATTTAAACGTTTTTTTTGTCTTTCGATGATTGAAACACGGTAATAAAAAAAAACTCGGCCAGTTTTTAGCCAATGATATCTATTTTGAGGAAAAAAAGCGCGTTTTCTTTTTTTTGCGGACAAACCGGTCGGCCAAAAGTGTAAACATTAAGAAATTCAATTTTTTTCTAAATGTCGTTTTTCACGTATTTCGATACGGAGAAGTACGCCAACTTAGAATATTTGAAAAAAAATTAGAAACATTTATAGTATTTCCAAAAATTTAGAATATTTTAGGAATTTAGAAAGATTCAGAATATTTTTAGAATTTCGTATTATTGAGATCATTTTTATTTAGATATTTAAAATATTTAGAATTGAAAAAAGATTAGATTATTTAGAAAATTTAGAATATTTTAAAAAATTAAAAATATTTTTAGGATTTAGAAAGATTTAAAATGAATGAAAGTATTAAACTTAGAATGATTTAGAATTGACTTAAAATTTGGTACATTTATTCAGTGGAACAGTAGTTTCGTCTTGACCGAAGTTTTTCTTTTCGAGATTTTTTTTCATCAGTTATTAGCAATAATGATGTCACTGTTTCTTTAAAAATAAAAAAAATTGATTATTTTAATTAAATATCAGCATTCCTATCAACATTAAATTTATATTTTTTCCTTTGATTTTCAATCTTTAAGGGGTGAGGCTGCTGCGAAAATAAAAAAAAATCGTTTGTTGATTGAAGCAACTCAAATCAAAGAGGAAGGTCCAGCGTACCGTGCAGGAATCGCAGATTAAAGGTAAACTTTTGATAAAAACGACTGTTGGGTAAAACTTTAGGCGCGTGCTTCGCGAAACTATTTTTTCCAAAATGGTGTACACGACTTCTCTTCATCTAATAAATGGATTTATTTGAAATTTGGTACATTCATTCAGTGTAACCATAGTTTAGGTTTGACCGACGTTTCCTTCTCAATTTTTTTTTCTTTATTAGTTATTAACAATAACGTTGTCATTTGTCCTTGAAAAAAAGGAAGAATAAACAAATTCAGACAATTTTTTTTGGTGATTGAAACACCGTGATGTAAAATTTATATGTAATTTTTTTTTCAAACAACATTTTATTTAATGTACTGAACAGTAGAAAATAATTTTTTTTTACCAAGTCACCTATATGTGACTGTAAATGAAAGCGTGAGCCGCTCAACTTTTTAAATGTTTAATAAATTTGATCAATTCAGTTTCATTAAGCGTATTTAATGTGGCACAATAGTAACTAGAGAAATTATTATCACACGTTTATACTCAGTTTCGGAATTTTTATTTAAGAAATCTAAGATTGTTTTACAGTAAATTAAATACAGTAGATCTGTTAACGGATTTATGTAAATTAAGGATTATATGTTTAACTTTTGAGCGCCCCAAGCTTTTATTTATAGTCACATATAGGTGACTTGGTAAAAAAAATGTATTTTCTACTTTTTAGTACATGAAATAAAAGCTTGTTTAAAACAAATTTTTTTTACATATAAATAATTTTCTACTTTTTAGTTTTTACTTGATTTTATTTTTAAGTTGAATCATGCACTGTCACCTCTTAAATGCATGTTTGCAAAATTTCGGAGCTCTAAGTAGTCGGGAACTAATCTCACAAAAAGTCGTTATTTTTTATTTTCAAAAATTGAATCATGCATTGCCACCTCTAAGATGCATATTTGCAAAATTTCAGACACCTAAATAGTCGGGAAGTGGGTGAAATATCGATTTTCCGTATTGCATCTCACACTAAGTCAAATTAAATAAAAGCCTGTAAAAAAGCTCGGTCTAGTCATAGCCGATAATATCTATTTTGAGACAAAGTTAGAAAAAAATTTCGTTTCGGACAAACAGGGTTGGCGGAATCGAGTACACCGTTGAACGTGTACGTTCAAAGATCCTTTATACGAGGCTGCTCATAACTCCTCAATCTTCTATATAAAAGGCAAAGTCCTGTCTGACTGGCTCATCAACTTGAAACTTGGACGATATATTTCTCAGAAGGTGTAGAGTTGCATGAAGAAAAAATTTTTCGAAAATCAACTCATAAATGGGGTGTAAAAGTTCATATGGAAAATCGTATCCCTTGCGTGTATGAACTTGAAACTTGGTATATATATCTTCTTCAAAATAAATAATAAAACGCATATTTTAGGATTTTTTTAAACAACCCCTTTTGAAGGGTGCAACTCTTAATTAAGTTTCTATGCGCCAAATTCCCCACGGGCGGAAGGTAGTTATGAATATTTTTAAATGAAATTTCGTACACAAATTTGTTAATATACGTACAAATAAATGTCCAAAAGTTTTTACAACGATCCGACTTATTCCTTCGAAATTAGATTTTTTCAAACAACCCTCATTTACGGGTCCTCACAGTAGCCTATAAGCCCTTAAGCAATTTATACTTTTCAACACGAGATTTATACTTTTTAACCTCCATTTTTTCGTATCGGTTTATTTTCGATAATCTGCCAATTCTTAAGGATTCAAATTGAATTTTTACATTGGATTTCAACGATTCTTTCGGTTACGAGGTAACAGAGGTATTCGCAGTTGGTTGGAGTCCTCCATTGTCGAGAAATTCTCTCGAAGATAACGTCCCGATGACGTAAAATTTGCCGAGTAAAATTATCCATTGTTGGAGCACGAAAATTCCTTTCCCGAGTCAACAACAAAGAGCGAAAGAAAAAGGAAAAAAAATGGAATATTCATGTGCAAATGGATGGTCACTTGCGTAACCGTAACTACATAAAGCGTGGCAAATTTTTACCTCCAGTCATTCGTTTCTTCTTGGTTCTCGTACAATCAGTATCGGCAACGTCCAAGCACAGCTTCGTCCGAGCACCTATCGCATCAGGGCCCAACACGCAATACAGGTGTGCTTTCATTAGTCAAAAGCCGTGGATAACGTCAAGGGGAAAAATACACGTAGGACGAAAAAAAATTCCAATTTTCATCATTTATTTTTAAAAGGAATGAAACGTTTTATATTTGTAAAACTTTGGGTACAATTTGTTTACATAATTGAGCTGTTCGAATGATTTTGATTCATTCGAAAAAAATTGCAAAATGGCGACGTTACGGCGTGGAATTTCAGGAAGGTTTTCGCGTCAGTTGTCCCGATTTGCGGCCAATTTAGCGACTTCAATATTGATCTGTAAAATATAAGCCAAAAATTTTTAGTATCTTTACATCAAAATGCTCAGCTTGTACCTGAGAAATATTTAAAGCATTGAAAACTGAAGAAATAGCATACTTCGGGAAAAAATGGCAATTTTACACATTATTTTGGCACTTTTTGCAATAAAAATACTCTTTAAAAGTGATTTTCATAAACAAATAGGTTCAAATTCACGGTAATATTGTTATTGAGTTGTTTTTAGAATTTCAGCACAATCGCCCGACTCGTTTCAAAGCTATCTTTCCCACAACTTAAAAGAGGTAGTTTTGCCACGAAAAAAATATCCAATTTTAATACTTTTTAAAAGAACAAAACGTTTTACATTGATGAAACTTTAGGTACAATTTCTAATATAATTGCACTGTTCGAATAAAATGTATCATTAAGAAATATTACAAAATAGCGACGTTACGGGGTGGTCTTTGAGGAAGGTTTTCGCGGCAGTTGTCCCTGTTTGCGGGCAATTTAGCGACATTAATATTGATCTGAAAAATATAAGCCAAGAGTTTTTAGAATATCAACATCCAAATGCCTAACTTGTACCTAAGATACATTTGAATAGTTGAAAATTTAAAAAATGGCACATTTCGAAAAATAAATTGCAATTTTATACAACATTTTCACTCTTCTTTGCAATAAAAAAGTACTTTACAAAAGTAATTTTAATTTAAAAAAATAGGTTCAAATTGGCGGTAATATTGTTATTGAGTTATGTGTACAATTTGAGCACAATCGGTTGACTCATTTCAAAACCATCTTTCCCACAAACTCAAAAATGTAGTTTCGCGAAGAAAAAAACATCCAATTTTGATCATTTTTGTGGCAAACCCAAACTCTTCAACATGATCCGAAAGATACAAGTACTATTCCAAACAATTGTTTACACATGTACATTTTCCAATTTCAAAATATAACAATAGATCGAAAAAAAGAAGAAAAAGCGTTTTTGAGGTACAAACTTTTGGTACCATTTCGTATTACGAAGATTCGCCGTCATGAAGATAATCCTGTTGATCGCTCTCCTCGCAATTGGCGGTGAGTACACACCGCGATATATCCTGTCACTTTTTTTTAATTGCGAAATAATCCCAGTAGAAAATTGATCGATAGACAATTGATAGAGCACACTACAGTATAATTTATAATGTGGCTTTGGCGTTCGAATGTCGAAAAAGCTATGATAAAAAGTTAATAGGGTTTCGTCTCCTTCCAAAAAAAAATGATGTCAGCCATAAATAATTGTGTTCTTTGTCATAGGAATACGCGCCGTTCATCTAAGCCGTTTGGTAGACGAGGAATCATCGTCAATTAATGGGGCTGAATTTTTCGTCTCCATAAGATCGAAGGCTGAGCACATATGTGGTGGTGCGTTGATAACGGGAAACATGGTTATCACGATGGCCGAGTGTGTTGTGTACGCGAATTACAAGCGTTACGACAAATTGTCAATAATGGTCGCTGCGAGCCTGCAAAACGGGGATAATCGTGAAATCCCGATCAAACGAATGCTTTTCCCGGCCGGAAGTAAAACAAGTTCTGGAAGAAGACCTAGGACCATAGCTGCTTTGATCGTGAGAAAAAAAATAGGCATATTTCAGGAATTCTTTCGTTCAGCCAAAAAATGGGGGGAAAAAAACGAAATTCTGTGTACAGGTCTTTATTATTGTGACTGATGTAGTGAGAAAGAATTTTCTTTCGCAGTGCTTTGAGGGAGTTTTCTAGTCTAGAGGCCAGAATTTGGGGCGTTTTTTCGAGCTTGATAAAATATATATATATATTTAACACCCATTTTTTCGCAGTCTTTTGGTTGATGTTTGAAGAACTTACAGGGAGAAAGTTGGTGCGAGAAAAATAAAAATTGACAAAGTTGTGGGGTATTCTAGTCTGGAGTGCTAAATTTCGGGTTTTTTTCGAGCTTGAAAAAAAAATATTTTTAACATCCATTTTCTTGTAGTCTTTTGATTGATATTTGAAGAAATTACGAGGTAAATCTGATACGAGAAAAATAAAAATCGAAAAAATTATGAGGTATTCTAGTCTAAAGTAACCGGTGCCGTTCAGAGTGCGTCACTCTGATGACTGCATAGGGACTTTTAAGACATCAGTTTGGGTTGAAAACGTTAAAAATACATTATTCATATGTCAAATGAATTTGATGAGCAGCACGAGAAAAAAAAGTGTTAAAAAAATCCATTCTACATGAGACCCCCCCCCCCCCCCCCCCCCCCTTAAGAAAATGGCAACAAAGAAAAGAAACGATTTTTTGCAAATTTGTCGACTAGAATAGCCTGTTAATAAAATACCGTTTGAAAATTTTTCCGTGCAATTTATGTTCTTCGTATACTTTACAGCTATCGGACAAAATTAAATTGCCCGGAGATTATCAGCCAATATTACTGCCACGTGCCAGCATAGAGGATGTTCAACTTGGGATGCACGGCAATCCAATAGTGGCCACATTACTAACACTCAGGGTCAAAAAAATTGAAGCGTCCAACAACCCTATCAACGAATTACAGGTCCAGGTCAACTCATCGAAAAGTTGTACGTCGATTATGGCCGTCGATTATTACGAGCGAAGCGTGCCAAATTTTTTTTGCGGCACAAATTTAGACGGTGAATTGTCCGGAGTAAGTGAACATTCAAATGAACAAATTGAAGAAAAGAAAATGTTAAAATGGTGGAGATATGAGTCGTCTAGTAGGACCCTCTTTTGAAAATCCTGGATGATGGTGGACATTTTTTTTCGCCGTTAGATATCGTCCAAAAAATTTGAATAAAACATTTTCTTGTAAATAAAGGTGATAGCTACGGTCTAGCGTGGGAGAAAATTATGGTAACATTTCTTGTAGAAATGACAGCTGTTTGGAAATAAAATCTGATTCTTACCAAAATTTTCAGGTTTAAAAGTTAATAAAAAGTACCGACGCATCAAATTTGGAAAAAAATCCTATGCTACATCCTAGATAATATTATGAAGAATAAGTGGTATGAAATTCATCGAAATCGGTCGAGTAGATCTCGAGATATTTCGTCCACCCAGTATGAAAAGAGGGTCCTGCCAAACGCCTTATATCTTCGCTATTTCTTCGATATTTTTAATATTTTATTTTGATTTTCTGATAATACTATAATGCATTGGGAAAAAAATTATTTTATATATTTGATTGTATATTTATATGTTTAATAGTATAAACATGTTAATAATTGAAGAGTTTATGCACAATGTCATGAAGAACCTTTGAACAAAAGGAGCTCAACGGTGTACTTGATTTTCGCCATCCGGTTGATTCAAAACAAACATAAATACGAGTTTTTTTTTCTTCAAAAATAAAATATTGACTAATTGTAAGAAAGAATTTTTCGAAAATCATCCTCTAAAAGAATGAAGTGCGATGTTAAAGTTTTTACGGAAAATTGTATTCCTTGCGTTATTAATTAGAAACTCGGTATAAACATTCTTCAAAACGAATTTTTAAAAAACGCATGTTTTAGGATTTTTTAAAAAACTATCCGTAATTAGGGGTGCGTATGGGAAAATCGAATTCCTTGCTTTCGTCTCAACGAAATTCGTAAGATATGTTCTTCAAAGAGCATAGAGGTGCGGTAAGAAATAATTTTTCGAAAAAAATCCCTTGAAAGATAAAGTGGGTTGTTAAAGTTTTACTGGAAAATTATATTCCTTGTGTTCAAAACGAATTTAAAAAACCCCATATTTTAGGATTTAAAAAATATTACCCCTAATGAGAGGTGCAGTTGGTAATGGAGTTTTCATGCGCAAAATTTCACACGGAAGTTAGTTGCTCTATAAAATTTCCGTTGCAGACCGATCGAGGTTCACCACTTGTTTACGATGACCAGCTCATAGGGATTGCCAGGGGCCCAAACCCTCCTAGCAACGTCTACCTGGACGTCTACGAATATTTGCCATTCATTTATACAGCGATGTTCACACCGAAGAAATTGCACAACGTTTCGTAATGTCAACGTACATTTCGTATCCTTCCATCCCAAGAAAAATGGATTTACGATGTGAAAAAAAACACCCCGCAAAGCTGAGCGGAAATTCTGTATCGAATCTTTAATAATTCACGCAAGTCACGTGACTCATGAAAGTGTGAGAAATCAATAAATAAAAGTGTGATTTTAAAATATTTTTCGTGACTTTGAAGTTTGCATCGTTGAAACGCAACGAAAATTCATTTATTATTTTTTTTCTCGACTGCTGCGTAAACAAATTTTATTGGCGTATTGCGACTGAAAAAATCACTCCAACGTTTTTTTTCAGGATTCAATGTTGAAAAACTACGACGCAAATAAGCGTGACAAAAAATAGATATATTTTCGTCGATAAAGAAAAATAAAGAAATAACAGAAGAGAGAAGAATTTTTCATTACGTCCGACCGAGGCAAATTTCAACAACGTTACCCTCCTGCGGCGCGGAGAAAGACAATACCCCCATCTTTTGTTGTGACGCTTTGTTTTTTTTGTACATTTATGAAGCTTTAGTCGAAGTACCGTTAAACTAACAATCCTACGTTATTTTTGTACAAGACTTATATTGTCTGTGACATTGTGGGGCACAACTTTTACCGGAATCATTTTTTTATAAAACTCATTCGAAAAAAGATAACATTAAAATACTGGTTTAAAAAAATAATTTTTGACGATTGCAAAACATCTTAGAATCGGGAGATATTCTAAGGTAACGGTGCCAATGCTCGGACAGGTCCCAATCTTCGGACAGTAGTTCGAATATTTCACTGTATTAGCAATATAATTGACAGGTAACGAAAAGTGCGGCTTGCATTCTATTCCCCTTTCAATTATTAAGAGTATGATTTAATTTTTACCGATTTTTCAGCAAATTTATTTAATATAAAAAAATATAGAACAACGAACTTAATCTTGGAAATATTGTCCATCGTTTTCTATGACCTTGCGCCATCTCTCAGGTAACATACGAATGCCGTCGCGAAAGAAACTTGCAGGCCTCGAGGCGATAAAGTCATCGACCAGGGGGGTGACACGGTGCTACTTTCCCTATACTTAGGCCCGGTTCGCATTCTGTCCGCATTCTGCAGTTCCTTTAGCGCTCTGTACGTGGCGCCATTTATCTTCTCATCGAGTGCTTGACTTTACTACACCTGTCAGTTGTCAAGGTTTTGAGGTTAAAAAATCGTGTTAAATTCTGTTGTTGAATCATCGTTTTGTTAAGTTGTTTTGTTACGTTGTTTTATTAAGTTGTTTTGTTACGTTGTTTTGTTAAGTTTTGTTAACTGTTCCTTTGTGCATAATATGGTGTAATTATTTTTACGATTATGCCAACGTGCATTCTACCCGGCTGGAATTCGATGTACGCTTCGGCTTCGACAAACCTCGAAAAAGTACATTTTTTTACAATACCCCGAAATCCAGAAGCCTTACAGAGCACGATTACAGCATGCCAGCAGTCGCTAATTATGTTATGTATTGCTTAACAGCACATCTAACTAATCGAATTTGCAACACAATTAAATGTTTGCAATGCACAGAGGCATTAATACAATCTGAGGCAAGTGGTGTCGTCCTTCCAGAGGCTGTTTTGCAAAATTGGCAAAAACGCGGTGGCTGGATCCATTCAAATACAAAATTATACAATTTTGTTATTTTTCTTGAAAAGAGTTTTTAAGGTCATTGTCAGTCCTCAAGTGTATTCGAGAACGTTTTAGAAGACGTTTATAATTACAAGAACTTGTCATTCCCCTGTCAGACCCATGCTCACGACATTTATTATAAGATAATTCAATGTTTTCTGACAATGCGTATGCAACAATATTGCACCCGTGTAAACGCCGAACAAAAAAAAGAAAACTAAGAAAAGAAAAAAGCGTCGAAATTCTGTAAAACTTAAATAAAAACATAAATATTTTTTACGCATTTGTACATCTTTTCCTTTTCCTTTCATTCGTATTCAGAAGTGACTACCATCTAAAATCTAATTTTTAACATGTACAATAACGAAATAAATAATTTATTATTCCATTCTTTACTATCTATTATTATTAGATTATTTATTTTATTAGATTATTTGACATGTATCTTTGAATGCTTTGAATACATTTCGGGAGCACTGCGGTGAGAAGATAAGTGGCGCCACAAGTGACGAAATTTGGCAACACAAGAGACGGACATTCACCGAAGCGACTCCAGCGGTCTGTGTCACCCCCCTGGTCATCGACGAATTTACGCACATCGCGATGTGCGTAAATTCGTCGATGACTTTATCGCTGATGACTGATTCCGACCGCTTATTTGTCCGATGCACGGTCTTACATACAGGTCTGGAAACTCTGCCAGAACTCGCATGGTGGGGGTAGGCCGCTTACGAACGAAAATATTTGTTGAGAATTGACACTACGCGGCGCTGAAATCTTGCCCCCAGTTGAACATAACCACCAAAAATAATTTTGTAAACAAAAGCGACTCATCAGTGGATTTCCTGTGCTATTGACTTATCGAAAGTGAAAAAATGCCGAGAATCTGTGTTGTGCCGGGGTGCAAAACTGGAAGCAGAATTGAATTATCGAAGCACTCGTTATTTCGCGTGTTGTAATAATAAAATGCGGTATAAATGATTTCATCATTTTGTTATTTACCCATAGTTCGAAACCTTTACCAACGACCAAAAAAACGATAAAAAAATAAAAACATTTATTTAAAAATTAATTAGAATTTTTATTTGAGAGAAAGAAAATAATGACATACAAAAACAATACAATGTGTATAAATAATTAATACATAATCAGAAACCTATGCAAATGCAAAAAAGCCCACTCTTCGGGGATCGAACTCGGCTCCTTCAAAACGGTAGCTCAGCACCCTATCCGTGCGACTACGATTATCATTCCATGAATAAGACAGTTTTCTGATATTTAAGTTATAGCCACGCTTGGGGTTTAATTAGATTTGGCGGCTTGTTGGGTTGGTTCACCGCTTAATTTTATTCATTATAATTAGCTATATTGGTAGATATACCACCAATATATATATACTGCAGAACCAATAATTGAAATGAGGTGTTACGGAGACAGGCAGATGCAGAGTATTGCGGCGATTAGCTCTGTCTTTTTTCAATACCTCCGTCTGCCCCCGTACTTTGTCGAGGGTCATCACTTCGAGCATCTTCTGTAGGTAGACCCAAACCAAGGTTAGTGGATCCTTTGACAGTTATTATTCCGATATTTTTCGATTTTTCGACTATTTTCATACTTTGCGTGACTAGAATGACCTTGTGTTGTGGGTCGCTGAATTCGTTTTAAAATCGGTAATAATGTCAGGCGAAAATAAAAACATACTTCCATTAAAAAAAGTGGAGTTGACCTTGACGTAGCTTCAACGCCGACACCGATAAAAAAATAGGGTGGTCCAGTATGACGGCCTTCTCGAACACTGAAACTTTTGTCTGAAACATTTTTGGATATGATCCATAGTTTGAGTGCTATTGCTCTGTAACACTTGATGTGTCTCACCCTGTATATGTATATTGCACCGGTGTTTCGAATATTTTACATGAATAAAAGTCTACTGTAGATAACTTTATGAAAATCATTATACGCGTGTATGGTGGATTTGAATCATAATTGAATTGTTCAGCTTAGCATTATCAATTTATAATCTTTCCATCTATAATTATATATATATATACACTACTCACAAAAATTAAAGGATATTAAAAAAATTCCAAATTTTTGGGTGATTTTCAACAAGGGATAACTCGGAGAAAAAATGGTCATACAGAAAGTAAAAAAAAAGGAAATTGTAGCCTCAAGTGTCTAGTTTTCAGATCTGGACTGTACATTTTTTTAGCGTGGGCGGTTTTCAAGTAATCATTCGAAAATCAACGAAAAAAAATGTTTCCAAATTTTTGCTCGTCTTTAAAATGGTCGGTGGACTTCAAAATTTTTTTTTAATCCTGCGACCATAAAACTCTTTTATACAATTTAATCAACTTTAATTTGACCTTTTAACGAGCTCGGTACGATGATTTGGCGCGGAGTAATCGTCGATCAAAGCAAAAAAGTCCATTTTAACTTTGACAATCAATTACTCGGGAACTAATAATCGTACAGAAAATGAAAGTAGGGTTTTGGAAACTGCAAAACATTCTCTATGAAATGCAATTAGTGGCTGTTGATAAAAAAAATTTTTTTTTGAAGTGATGATGTTGACTGAAAAAAAGTTGAAAATTTGCGAATTTAAGGATATTTGGAAAATTTGGTATAACTTTGGATATAATGCATGAACGAAGGATATCGTCGGTAATTTTTTAACCTCGAAGTGTCCCCAAAAAACCCTCAAAGTTGCAAAGTGCGACGATTTTTTTTTCTCAGTGCCCGGAAGGTTTAAATTTATCGTTTCTGTCAAAAATCACCGTAACAAGCAATTTTTCGATTTTTATTCATTTTTTCAACTTCAAAATGGTTTTTTTTAGCAATAATGCGTAATTTTTCTATTCAAAGACACCAATTACCAAGAAATTTTTTTTTTTTAATTTTGAAAAAAAAATTATTTTCAAAAATGGTTTTTTTCAGCATGTTCACAATGCTTGATTAACTTGATTTTTTTTTTGCGTTCCCAAGGTCATCAATGGTTTTTCAAATGGGAACGTTTTTTTTATTATTGAGACTTTGTAGCTGATATTCAGACGAATCCAACGACCTATGACATCATGACCTTGAAATGATTTTTCACCAAAATACACGTGTCGAAACTGGAAGTCGTGATGGTATTGACAATAAGAATATCCGAATAATGTAATTGAATTTTTTGTGCAGAAAATTTATTGTAACAATTGTTCGAAGTGACGGCCATTAACCTCGACACATTTTTGAAGACGTCGGATGAATGATTCTCTTGCCCTTCGAATAGTTTCTGGTGTGATAGCGGCGCAGGCTCTTGTAATTCGTTCTCGCATGTTCACCGGCGTTATCGGAACATCATGGTAAACACGATCCTTACTTTACTTACTTTGTTACTTTGGATGGATGCACTTGTCTACCGATTCTAATATTGGTAGATGGTAGACATTCTTCACTTTACTACAGTTTTACTACGTTACAATGCCAGTATTTACAAACATCAGAAACACCTCCGACTATTGACTTTATTGTATCCGTTGGATAACCTGCGCCGCTATCACACCAGAAACTATTCGAAGGTCAAGAGAATCATTCATCCGATGTCTTCAAAAATGTGTCGAGGTTAATGGCCATCACTTCGAACGTTTGTTACAATAAATTTTCTGCACAAAAAATTCAATTACATTATTCGGATATTCTTATTTTCAATACCATCACGATTTTCCGTTTTTACACGTGTATCTTGGTGAAAAATCATTTCAAGGTCATGATATTGTAGGCCGTTGGATTCGCCTGAGTATCAGATACAACGTCTTAATAAAAATCAACATGTTCCCAATTGAAAAACCATTGATGACCTTGAGAACGCAAAAACTATGGCCTTGACAAAAATGAATTTTTCACCACTGTATCAGCCCTTCGAAATCAATCAAATTACCTCCTGACATTTTTTTCGTCACTCTAAAGGCAACGGAGATATTTGGGGTGGTCACGTTAAATGGTCCACCCTGTATATATATATATATATATATATATATATATATATATATATATATATATATCTATATAATGTGACGGTTATATGGTTGATATGATTCTTGAAAATTCACGTAAGTATATTGAATTGTTTAGTCGCTTATTAATCCATTTGTTTCGTTATATGGTGATTTTTGACTTCGAAACACAACTTTGACGTGCTGGGATTTCGAAACTTTTATTGCTGGAAATCGTTCAATTGTTTTTCAAATATTTTTGATTATAGGGAAGACGTATGTCAAATTTAAGATTTTTCGAAGCACTATTAAGGCGGGAAAAAAATAATGTAGTGAGCCCGAATTCCCATTTAAATTACATGGGAAAATTCACTGCCTTCTCAGCAGTACTTTGAGTTGACCTACAGGCTCCAGGTTGCGCGTATTTTCTTATTTTTATTTATTTGCAAACTTTTACTGCTGTGTCCGCAAGGAATTTCGAAAACACCCAAAATAAGGACCACCCTAATCAAGAGCCATCAACATATATTACGGAGCAGGAAGTAGATGAAAAATTAAAAGAATATTCAGAAGTTCCACAAAATATCTTAAAAGATTTCAAGGAATTAATAAGACGATACAAGCATGTGTTCAATAAATATCCAGGACGCATGACTGGACACGTACATCGATTGGAACTCAAAGGTGCGGAACCATATGTGCACAGGTGTAATAAACACGTTGAAACACGGTGTAATTGAGAGAGCAACGAGCCAGTACATTAACCCCTTGGTAACAGTCATAAAAAAGGACGGGGCAGTGAGGTTGTGTCTAGACGCCAGACAGCTCAATAAGTACCTCATAGAAGACCACGATACAGCTCCACCAACAGAAGAGATTTTCCAAAGGTGCAGGGATGCAAAGGTCATGTCCAGCTTGGATATGACCAGCAGTTTCTGGGAAATTCCTCTCCATAAAGAATCGAGAAACATACGGCATTCCTGCACGAAGGAAAATGTTATCAGTTCACGGTAACACCCTTCGGATTAAAAACCAGCACAGCCAGCCTAATCAAAGGGCTGGACATCTTGCTTCAGGGTCTGGGCAGGTCGGTCATGAATTTTGTAGACGATGTCCTGTGTATGTCACGGGATCACGAAGAATATTTGAGACACCTCGCGAAAATACTCGAAAGAATCCATCAAAACAAGATGACGCTAAACTTCAGGAAGTTGGCATTTTTTTTAAGAAAAAGGGCCTCAAGCCCCAGTCCGAAAAAATAAAGACAATAAAAGATTTTCCCCGACGAAAGAATGTAAAGCAGCTCCGAGGATTTCTAGGCTTGGTGCATTTTTACACCAAGTTCTCGGACAGGCATGCCAGGGAAATTGTATCGTTGGTGGCACTCCTAAAAAAAAGGACAAGTATGGGAATAGGATGCAAATAAGGAGAAAGCCTTCAAAAGGGCTAAATGTGTGTTTACGGAGTCGGTCACGTTGGCACACCCAAACCCAGCAAGACGATATATCTTAACAATGGACGCCAGTGACTATGCTCTTGGGGCGATTCTCGTAATATCGTGTCGTAATGTTTGCAAGTCGGCGCCTGAAAAGAGTCGAGATAGGATATATGACTACGGAAAAGGAGCTCTTGGCTATCATATGGGCGCTCCAGAAATTTCGGAAGTATCTGCTAGGAGCGAAGATCCAAATTATAACGGACTATCAGGCACTAATATTTTTGAAAACGTGTCACTTTGCCGGTGATAGGCTTCTAAGATGGGCACTACTACTACAAGATTATGATTTAGAAGTAGAGCATCGTCCGGGAAAAAGAAACTTGGTCGCGGACACAGTAAGTCGGCCACCTGAGGGGATAGATCTAAACTCGGCAGGAGGAAACATACTCGCAACAAACGTACCCTCGCAAGAATTACTGCAAGATTTGGGAAGTATGGGGGACCTGCAAAAAAAACAAGCGAACCTAAAAGTCAAATGGGATGAATGCGAAGCGGGGCAAAAAGTACAAAATACCCTATACATATGAGCTGTCTACAAAAACAAACAATGAATGGAATTTGGAAGGTGATCCTACCGGAGTCCTTGGTTGAAAGGCTAATAAAAAAGTGCCACGAGATGTATGGGCACGAAGGCGCGACAAAATTTTTCGGAATGTTGGATGAGGACTTCTCGCACCAACACTCCGCGAAACATATCCGACAAATCATAGCCATATGTGACACCTGGCAGAGAAATAAGGTGGCGATCCAGATCGGATACGCAAAGATGCAGACGATAATTCCAGACGGACCACGAAAAGTCCTGTCCATCGACTTTTACGGGCCATTACCGACCTCGGTGGGAGGGACCAAATACATCTTAGTCACCATAGATGCTTTCACGAGATACGTAGTCCTGTACCCATTAAGGAAAGTAGATGCAACATCAACCATAAAAAAAATCGTTGATATATTTCCATATATGGACTGCCGAAGAGAATTCAATTTGATCTTGGAACCCAATTTACGTCAAAGCAATGGCTAGAGAAATTAAAAACGGAAGGAATAAGTGTAACTTGTTTTATTTTAATTACGTGTAATGTATTAGGTTCGGGACTCGACCAGGGAGCAAATTACTGTAGATCTTTTTATCGCATGCCAGAAATTAAGTATTTATTATAAATTCCTTCTTGTTTTGTGTACATTAAAGGGGAATCCAGCTGTACATTCCGATTTCTCCGCGGGTTCATGTTTTGTTTTCGCTGTCTGACGTATGTCAGAGGTTTAAATTCTCGGGCGGCCCTTCACGAATTTCAAAAAGGCGGGGCGAATTTCTTGCGTTACTAGGCGACGTAACTGTCTTTTCGCAGAATTTTTGACCGGGCTACTTCATAATTTCCGCGCTCGGCCTTTACTTGTTTATGTGTATTTGTGTGCATGTGTGTGCATAGGTGTGGGTATTGCTCTCGCTGCTATTACAAATTTTGTTTTTTTTTTCGGTTTGTGTACGTGTTGAGTGTGCGGGTATCGCTCGTGGGTACGTGTGCGCCGCTCTCGCTAGGGCCGCTCATATGTGTTTACGCATGTGTATATGGTGTACTGATCGCCCGTGTGAGTGTTTTGTGTTCGTCGCTTCGATGGTGTATCCGTGTTTGTGTAGGTATACTGCTCGCTCGCTAAATGTGTACTTTCGGCACCTTTGCCGCAGATACAAATTTTGGAATGTTGAGTGGTTGTCGGAA
>OZ010714.1:23311738-23576838 GCA_963932345.1 Ophion ventricosus
TTCTGGTACTTACGGTTGGCGGCCGGATGGATGATTGGCTTGTTTTTGGGGATAATGCTTTATCGCTTGATGAAAGTATGAGAATTAATATAATAATACGAATATAAATATATTTCCGCTTACTTTTATGAATTATAATTTATTTGGCATAAGGACGGGTGTGAGTAAAGCGTAAACAATTTTTTAGAAGATAAATAAGTTGTAATTTAGATTTATTATTATATTTAAATTAACGTATAAACTAAAAAAAATAAGCGATCAGAGTGCGCGATACATTTTTTTGTATACATTAATAACGCAGAGAATTAAGAGCTAAATAAGCATTGAAATCATTTAAAAGCCCCGCGCGTGCCGTCGGGTGACGTCACGCGCGAGTCGTGCTCAGATTGCTTTTTCCCTCGAAGCCTTCGTTTCGGCTTGGCCGCACATGAACGTGCTCAGCGTCCATGTATTAGTGTAGCTGCCGAATGCGCGGTCGGGAAACTTCGACCGCGGTCGGCTCTTTCCGAAGACCTCCGAGCGTCGCTCGCTCACGGACACGCGCTACTATGATTGTGTGATGGGCGCGTAAGAGACTAGAGAGGGGGTAACTTTTACGCGCGATCTGGCAGCACAGGCTGGAGCGGGCTAGAATTAGATTACAGTAGTATGTGCATATCCGTATACGCAGAGTATCTACGGATTAGTAGCCAGAATGGATAGTCTGATACAAAAGTGAAGGTTAGGTAAACACGATAAACATTACATTGGGCGTTTTCTTAATTACTTTATAAGTTTTTACATCTCGATAAGATGTACAACCTACATTATAAGAATATTTCGCAATATATTGAAGCTTTCATCGATTAAGCGGAAAATAAACTTTTTAACGTGACTGTGGCCAGACTACCACCTTGAGAAGACGAAATCCTTCGCCGAGCTTTTTTTCTTAACTATCCACGCCAAGCCGTTACACACCATTTCCAGTCCACTTGTGTGGTACATACGTTGTACTTTTATATAATGGTCATCCCAACTTTTTTGTTATAATAGTAATATGATTTTTTCAATAAAAATAAAATATGTAGAAACGTATTATTCCTAAGGTATAACAATTTTGTTTACAACAGTTCTAGTAAGCTTGCTTGGCTATTGTATAAAAACTTATTTCACTTTTTTTGTACATTTTAATTGAAAAAATATAATGAACCATTGTTTAAATAAAAAAAATACATTTTAAGATAAATTAGCAAATTTTGATATGGTAAAACAAACGATAATGTTTTCGGGGGGATTTTTCATAATTGGCGTTTTTTTTACCTTTTCAAAGTTTTTTAAGGGGTACTATATACTTGTATGATTAAGTACTTACGTTAATACGTTACTATTTATATATGAAGTATATTTTCACTTGGAGAAAATTCATATATTCTAAGTCACACGATTCACACGAAAATGAAAGGAAAAGTGTATAGATGCGTGAAAGAATGAGTAATCCTACCGCGCTGTTAGCACTTTCAATTATACAAAAACTGTAAAAACAAAATATCATCCTCAAAATGATCCAAATGTTGAAATACGAAATGTGTGCCTTGCGGGCGTCGCGCCGGTGCAGAAGAATATTCTTAGGTGATAAGTAGCGCCACATACAGGTGAGAGGTAAAGTTAAGAAATCCGGACAAAACGCATAGCGTTTTAATACCTAGTACTATTACGGCGTGTCGCCCGCCCCCCCCCGCCCCTTAGCCGCAGTAACGGGATTCCATAAAGCCCGTTCTACAATAAGTCGGTTGTCGGCGTCGGATGTTGCGCGCATGCGCTTCTGCGATGTCGGTTAGCGTAAAGTTCTGTCGTCGTCGTAAGACGTTGTCGTAACAAAAGTTGCCCAACATTCAACTTCTTCCGACATTACGTCAAACGTCTGGCCGTTTTTTCGCGTGAAAAGTTAACGAATATGGATCCGAGTGAATTAATTATTACTTTTGTTCGTGAAAATGAGTGTCTGTATAATAAAACACATCCGGATTACAAAAATGTGGTTAAAAAAAAACGTGTATTTGAAGTTATCAGCGGAAAACTAAAATCCGTGGGCGGCATTGAACTTTCAGGTTAGTCATATGGTTCCAGCGCGGTTTTTTTTAAGCAGAAATGTTTCCACGTATTTATTCTCTTGTTTCAGCTGAAAGTATTGAAAAAAGATGGTCCTCTTTGAGAGACATGTTCAGCAGAGCGCAAAGGAACATGAAACTCCAGCTATCTGGATCTGGCCGTCTACCTGTCAAAAAATGGGACTTGTACGACAGTATGAGTTTCTTAAAACCGCACGTTTCTCACAGAAGGTTTGGTTACTTTTCATATTCAGTTAGCAATAATTAGAATCATTAATTCATGTTTTATATTTCATACTTATGTTTACAGATCAAAGTCGAATTTTCCAAGGCCCACACTCACTCAAGGACAGCAGCGAAGCAAAGAGTTCTTCGAAGGTGGAGCTTCCTCGTCGAACTCGTGTACTGCGGGGTCGGGTATTCAACAATGCAAGAGTGTAGGATTCGCGGAGGAAGTTGTTTTGCTAGCGCAGCCAAATATACTGAGAGGAGCAGAGCCTTTCGCAAAGCTCACTCCGCAGGCAAATATATTGACTGCGCAGTCACCCAAACACTCCATGGGGACACATATCGAACACATGTACACAGAAGAAATATGTAATGCTTCAATTCACTTGGACCATGATTACGGTGTTGCTAAGGGTAATTACTTTTCATATATTTCCATCTTTAGGTGATAAATTTTTCTAATAAAAATGAATATATATTAGGCTCCTTTGAAAAATGTCTCTTGATATTTTGTTATAAATCGACTCGTTTAAAAGATATTCTAGTTCAAAGTTGACAAATAAATTTTCCAATGTTATTAAACTGGGAATTAAAAACAGAACTTGACATTTGACATTAAAAACAGTTTTTTTTTCACACAGTTGCAATTATTTTTTCAGATTATCATCCTACAAGAGCAGCATCGACTATACCGCTTACGCCTAGGACAACGGCCTCAAGCTGCTACTCCCCATCTTCATCATCAACGCCAGTATTTCGACCGATCCGGAAACCTGTAATCACTGTAGAACTTGATCATTTTGCCAAAAAACGAAGAAAATCGAACAGCGATATCGAAAAAGGACTCGACGCAGCAACTGAGCTGTTGGAGAAAGTTGTTGGAGATATGGCATCGACCGTGCAACAAAAAGATCCGTACTTGAACGCAGTGGAAGAAGGATTAAAACACGTCCCAACAGGAGATCGAATAAAATGCCATATCGAAATTCTTCAAATAATCGACAAATATCAAAAGATATAATTATTTCTTTTTTTGTTTTAATGGCTTTTATTATTAACTGTACATACTACATTGTACTGTGTTGCGTTTACGAAATACATGTTTTCGATATTATTTCGAACTTTTTTACAATTTTAGAGAGGATGAGAAGGGAGATGTTTAACAAATAAAATGATAAAGCGATGAACTTTACGAGCGAACCTGTACCGGCGAATACTCGAGAAAATAAAAGTCGTCAATGTGGTTTTCTTTCAAAATTGTGCGGCCAATCAAGCATTTCTTGGATTGTCTGATATACTTCACAGTATCACGCTTTTTGTTCGATCGATTTTTTCCAAACCCTTTATTTGTTTCCCTTTCTCTCTTCTTGCTCGATCATAAGATTATAAAAGTATATTTACATAATTTTATACGGTTGCATTTCAAAAAGTTATTTATACAGTAATCTTTGAATAATTTTGTACAATTATCTAACTATAACGTCAATCAATTTTCGGTTAATAATTATATATAAAATTCTTAAAATTATTATATACAATTGATAAACAATTAACATTACTGTTTACATATTTCTATTGGGAAATAGCTTCCCATTGCCAAGGAATGCTCCGTTCTTCAGAGACTAAATAATCAGCAAGCACGTCCCATTGTCGTAGCGTGAAAACGGTTGCATTATTCGAGCTAATTCGTCCGAGTGGCTGCATTAAGTTATTTTCTCTCAGGACGTTTCGCCAGCTTCCTAATCTCATTTGGCCGTTGGAATCTTCACGATCTGTCATTACGTTATTCAAGTACTCTGCGTTATTCACATTGGTTGTTATTATAAAATTATGTAAACAGGTAAGAGCTTGAATAATTACTTCCGTTGTTTCGACTTTTAAAGTGTTTGGCTTTTGCAAAATTTGCCATCGCGCAGCAAGGATACCGAAAGCGTTTACAACAACGCGACGTGCTCGCCCCAATCGATAATTAAAAACTTTTGTTTCGTTTGATAATAATTTTCGTCTAGCGTACGGTCGCATTAGAAAATTTTTTAACAGAAAACCCTCATCACCGACGAGATAGTACGGCATTGGAAATTTTTGTTGGGTAAACACCGAGGAGATGGCAAATTCACTGTATTATTCTCGAATGCTGCATTGATTTGTGTGTTGGACCAAATTCCTGCGTCGTTCAGAGAACCTGCAAATAAAAGAATGCCACAATGTATTTCAAATTGAACAATTTTTCTACATTCATCATTATAGAAAATAATTTACCATAATATCCAACGTCAATTGAAATGAAGCGATATCGAGCATCTACGATGGCCAGCAATACTATGCTGAAGTAGCCCTTGTAATTGTGGAATGAACTACCGGTTTGTGGTGGAGCACGAATGCGACAATGCTTGCCATCGACAGCTCCAATGCAATGTGGAAAATTCCATCGCTCTTCGAATTCGTTGGCAATTTCAAGCCACTCGTTTTCGCTCTGAGGACATTTCAAGTACTCGGGAAATAATACTTCCCAAATGGCAATGCAGACCTCCGGTATCAGTGAATAAATCGTTGACTTTCCAATTCAAAATAATATTCCAGTCGTTGCCACGCTATCCCCATGAGCTAAAAAACTGGGAATAATATAAAGGTAACAACAATTGATCAATTTACACTCGCAATAATAATGTTCAAGAAGTGAGTAACATTTCATAGAAATTACATGCACTAACCTCAAACACACTGCAAGTCTTATTTCAGTTGGCAGAGATTCCCTTCTACTCCTTTTCACTAATTTGTATCTCAGAAGATCGTGTAAAAATTCAAACTGAGGCACAGACATTCTCGTCAATTTAAAAAACTCTTCGTGATCACTAGTGCGGAAATACTCGAAGACTTTTCGATACGCTCCGAAATTTTCACGAACGCCACTAGTTACATGCGTCTTAAACCACCACCGTCTTGATTTTCTTTTTTTTAACAGCAATCGTATTTTTATAATTTGTAACAAAGCTAATAAGACATTACAATACTTTATTGTTTGCTGATTATTCATTTTATAAAAAAACTCGGGCACTCGTTGCGAAGGACGCTCACAAAACACTTAAGTTATGGAATACACAAGTCGTTAACGGTATTGTAGAATGCATTGCGCGCGACTGACCGACAAACGACAAATGGCAACCGACAACCGACGCCGACAACCGACTTATTGTAGAACGGGCTTAACTGGTTATAACTCGATAGCGACAGTTGTCGTTATCATTAGCTAGCGACAGCCAATCCTATGGAGGATTACAGCAGTAAGGGCGCCTCTCATTGGCTGTCGCTAGCTAACGATTAGCTATAGTTAGCTCGCGACAGCCAATGAGAGACGCCCTTTCTGCTGTAATCGTCCATGCGATTGGCTGTCGCTAGCCAGCGATAACGAAAACTGTCGCTACCGAGTTATTCGCTGTGTGCGCAGAACCAAGTGGCGCCGCGTGCCGGTGTAATATGAAAATTCTCTACTGACGAAATATTATACACGCAAACGCACGAACATTAAAATTATTTATTTACGTTCAATAATTTGAATATTTATAATAAAATAGTTTTTTTAAGGTAAGTAGAACCACAGCAGTGCAATATAAAAAATTTGTGTTACAGTACTAAACATTTAAAATACGTTTTTCGCTACTTTTCATTCTGTTTTGGGGTTAGGTGACAATTGTCATTCGCGTGACAAAATTAATGGCATGCATATCTTTCAAAAGACGAATCAACATAACCTCAAAAAACATACTTACTTCGTTTTATTAATCCAATCTATCCACAGTTTTTTTTGCGCGGCTTTATAACTTGCTGCCGGGAACGAATAAAATTCGATTTCTCTACTCGTGGATCTCAATATATTTTTGCACAATTTTACACAACAACTAACGTTTCGTTTGCGTGGCTTTTCCATTGCTAAACTCAATAAGACAACGATTTACTGTCCGGTAGAATGTGCGAAATCCGGCCACCATGAGCGCCCTAAGTCCTAGCCGGACGCTGTAGCAAGGAGGTTAGAGTAGAAGGAGTCCGAACTCTTATGGAGAGACTTGAAAAAAGTGGCTACAAAAACATGCACAAACAGGGATGGCGCCAATATCGCTACGACCTCGAGAAGTGAGCTGCGTGTGACAGAGACGGAACAAATGAATTATGAGAAGAAGCTGTCTGTGAGGCTGAAGCTCTGCTTACTTCTCGAGGTCTTAGAGATAGTGGCGCCATCCCTGTTTGTGCATGTTTTTTTAGCCACTTTGAAATGCACAGATCGGACTCCTTCTACTCTAACCTCCTTGCGCTGTAGTATGGCATTGCACACAACGAATAACGACTTACAGAATAGGCCTACTGCAGGGGGATTCTGTAAGGCTGGTTCTACAATAAGTCGGTTGTCGGCGTCGGATGTCGCGCGCATGCGCTTCTGCGATGTTTACGCCTACTTTACACCAACCGACATCGCAGGAGCGCATGCGCGCGACATCCGACGCCGACAACCGACTTATTGTAGAACCAGCCTAACTCGTTATAACTTGGTAGCGATAGTTGTCGTTATCGTTAGCTACCGACAGCCACTGAGAGGCGTCCGTTCTGCTGTAATCTGCCATGCGATTAGCTGTCGCTAGCTAACGATATCGACAACTGTCGCTACCGAGTTATAACGAGTTATGGAATCCCACTACTGTTTGAGCTGCATTTTACTTATAATACTTTCACGGCATTATCAACTTCGAAGCACTGTTGTTTTAAGCACTATTGATACCTTTTATAATTTCAAAGAAATTTTGCAAACTTACCAACAATCCAAAATTTATAAAAAAAACAATATGCATACATGTTATCGCGGAGACTGTACAGAGTCTTTACGAATTAAAAAAAAAAATTTAACCACTAAACACCAGAGCTAAAAAATAGTTTAAATTATGTAATTTTACAAATGGTTAATAATTTGACGTAATTTTTTTTGACTATTTAGGACTAAGATAAAGTATTCATAACAGATTAACGTAAACTAAACCTTCGTAAACATTTAGAAGAAAAAAAAACCTCATCTTGCCCATCGAAAACCGCATAGAGATATTCAATATTGAACTATCAAGGTTTGATAAAAGATTACGATTTTTTTTAATCTTCAAATTTTTTTAATGTTCGTTATTTTTTTCAATCTTTTTAATCTAATAATCGATTACGACTCTTCCGTAATAATCATCAATAATGTTATCCTTTTTCAAGTTGGTAGTAACACAAGAATTTTTCCATTTTCACGTAATAAAAGTATAATGACGCATAATTTTGCTTTTTAATGATATATTTTATGAAAATTTAGCATCTACAGAATAAATCTATACCTCATATGCATTTTTCTAAGGTTTATTGAAAAAAAAAACTGTCATTTGACACAACCAGACCACTCCAACCTCCAAAAGGTGTACCACGTGACACATGAGTGCGAGATAGATAAAATTTTCGAACCGAGATTTCTCAAAGGTCAATAATTTTTAGGGCAAAAGAAAATCGTCAAGCTCTGTGTCAGGATATTCTCCAGAGGCTGATGCTTTGTTTTTCCTCAAAAGCCTTTACCATTTATGAGAAAACTGGATTCGAAAATTTGTGAGGTTATGTTGACCTTGTACATGCCTTTAAGTCCACGCTACGGAATTGTCAGTGTAGTTTATTTTACACTCACTTATTTCGAAAAATGCTGAAGTGAGGTTGTGTTTTTCGCACTATATCTCTTTCGCACTATCCATTCAACATGTCGATCGCAGCGCCTGTTTGCCTCGATTTCTTGCCGCTTTCGAAGTATCCACTTCGAGCGGCTGTTCTACATGAACAGAACCATCGATCTGCGGTCACTTTCGGTCGCTACCACGTCTTCGTCAGCTTTGTTTCGCGATTACAACTCCGCGTATAAATTGCGAACGAGAGAGGGAAACAAACAGCGACATTGGGAGTGTGCCTTATCGAGGAATTAAGAAAAAAAAAAGAAAAAAAAATAGAAAAAAGTACACGCGAATGTTTTGAGAGTGAGACCTCCCCCTTTACGGTTCAGCGAGTTACGAAGGTGTAAATAATCGTGTGACAAAAATTCGTACGTGTTAACGTGAAAATGAGCAACCTACCAACAGGTGAGCTGTACTTTCGTACGCTTCGATATGTTTTTCATTTCACGTATTATTCGTTGTCAACCGCATTGGTTCGTTTCGTTTATCCGACAATAATAATGAACCATCCTCGATCGCATCACGACTTTAAGTACGTTCAGCAAGCGAATTCGAGGTGCAAAAAATCCCTGCGTAATTCGCCCTGTTATCCGTTAACCTAAAAGAAAAAAGCAGAGATCGTCGAAGTTTCTTAGTATGAAGTTGCACGATTTGCGAAGACGGACTTTCCGAAGAACGCGTCATTCACCGAATTTTTAACGCCGCGTTATCACGTATACTCCATATTACAACTTTTTCGAACAGCCAATCTATATTTGCGACATTAAATAATGGACAAGAGAATCCAAGAATGAGATTTCCATGAAAAGTGTTTCACACTCGGCTTCCAATACGATTTATTCAATCGTTCCTTACTGGAACGCGACAAACGCTAAATTTTATGAGAGGTCTCGCATAAAGGCCGAGCAAAATTTTCTTTGCTGTCCTCCAAAGCCGTTTGTTTTTTCCTTTTTTTTTTCACCCTACAAAAGCAGCTTCGGCGAAAGCAAAAACTAATTTTGGACAAACTTTTTTTTTTTTAATAACAACTGACATTCCATTTTTATCTCGATGTAAAATGGTAAGAATAGTATTGGGAGTACAAATTAATTCGGTCTGTTTTTTTGTGGTAAAAAATCCATTTATTTCAAAATAAAAGGTATGAATAGATTAATCAACGTATTGTCCATCGTTGGCTACTACTTTTTTCTATCTCTCAGGCTATTTTCGAATTCCATCTCGAAAAAAAGTCTTGTCTTTTGAGGTGATCCAAGTTTTGAGCCTATTTTCGATTTCTGCGAAAGAAGTGAACCGGTGACCTGCTAAATCCTGCTGCATCTGTCGGAACAACTAGTAATCAGCAGAAGCAATGTCCGGAGAATACGGCAGGTGCGGTCAAATATCCCATTTGAGCGTTTCCAAATATTTTTTTACGACTTTTGTGACATGAGGCCGAGCATTGTCATGCAGAAGAATAATTTTGTCATGTCTTTGCTCGTATTCCGGCCATTCTTCTCGTAATGCACGGCTCAAACGAATCAATTGTAGTGTATACCGATCGCCTGTAATGGAATCGCCAGGTTGTAGCAACTCATTGGCTCATTTGGCTGTTCCCTACATGATCTATCAGTTGGAGCATCATCACCATAAACTTCAACAAGCATTCGATGCGCTTCAGCTGTACTTTTCTTCCAATTAAATCAGAAAAGTAAAACTTCCCGCAAATGCTGCTTAGTTAACACAAAATTTGACATATTCAACACAGTAAAAAACAAGGTTTTTAATGGAACTCAAAGCGATATAAACTGAATGTTATTGACGGATGTCTAACCTCTCTGAAACCACCGAAATCAGCTGTCACTATGAAACATTCATAACACCCAGAGCCATCTCTTGAAAACGGACCGAATTAGTTTGTACTCCCAATAATTTGACCCATATTAGAAAACTACAATAGACTGACAAGGGGACATTGCCATTTCCAGGAAACAGATTTGAACGATGCTTTTACCGATTATCCGCTAGAAATGTGTTATCGCAAAGCCATACGGTACAACGCTCAGATACTTATGAGAAACATAATATTTAAAAATTTGACGCAGCTCATGTATCATTCCAGTTGATCGTTATGGAGTTGAAATTTGCATAGTTGGAACGCAACAAAAATTCTTGTGAATTTCTTAATGTCATTATTATGACATTAAGATCATTAACATCAAAATTAAATCTTAACATTAAAATCATGTTAAGATAGTTCTGTAGTTTTGGTCAAATCTTAGGAATTGCCTGAAATTTATAGTGTTGACACGACCTTCATGGACTGATGCCGAAATTTTTCAATTCGATCCACCGTTTACTTTATGAGATAATTGTAATTGAATATGGGTCTTTTTGTACGCAATCCCTATATCTAACGCATAAACCAATAGGACTTTGCTCACATTTTTCATTATTGGTTCTGAACGGATTTTAGGTTTTTAAAATAAAACCACTCGTGTATGCAGTACTATTGTGAGATGCATTTAAAAAAAAATGGCAATTTTTGTAGTTTCGGAGATATCGACTTTCAAAAAGTATTAATTTTATTCCACACGGAACTCGGGGACAACCAGGTGCGACGAGCTGATTGGAGCATAGCTGGGAACTACTAAAACTGATTGACACTTGGCTGAGAACTCGAAGTCTTTTGTTAAGCACGATTGCAGCGCCGCTCTGTAGGAAATACTGAGTGTACAAGCTTTGTCAAAAATTTACAACCAACAGCGTCATATATGCATTGCATTTTACTATACGTTGCGGCCGAAACTTTTAGCTCATACATGTACCTACAGAACGCTCTTCAGCAGATTTAAGTTGTAGATCGCCTAATAAGAATCGTTAAAAATGCTTGCACGATTTCGTAGCTCAAATCTGTCAAATGGGATTTGACAGATTTGAATCAAGAAAAAAACATTTTCATTGCATTGCATCGATGCAAACTTCAACGTTATTACTCGTTTCACACTAAGGCACACTGAGTGGCTTACGCCTGTCGCGTGGTTGCTTCATGTCCTGATCGAAATATATATATATATATATATATATATTTTTTTTCATTCAATATAAAATAGAGATAGGTTGATTTTTATTTAAAAAATCGTAGTTTATATTGAAAGCATAAGTCTTTTTAAATTGGAATTAGAAAAAAAACAACTATATTTCTCATAAAAATCATATTCCTTATTACTAATGCCATCATTATTAATTGTCACAATATTGCTAATATTAATAGTTGGGTTCATCATCAGTATCGTTCTGCAGAGTTTTTTGATAGATTTTTGTGTGATATTCATCATAAAAGTATTTAAAACACTCGCATGCCCCATAACAGGCACACTTTATGAAGGCAACTTCTTTGCACCTACAATTTTGTTTCAAAAGCGCCAGAGAGAAACAGATTTCATTGACGTTTGCAAAAATCCGTTTGTTTTCAATAAGTTTTGATAGATACCAAGCATATAACTGTAATTTTTTTAAAGCTAGGTGCATTTAATTGATGGTGGACAAGCGAATGGATTTTCAATGCGTCTTCTCGAGATTATAATTCTCTACCTTATTTTGACAAAGTATGACAGTTTCATAGGCGTTTTATCAAGTTTTTCACCTGGCGATAAAAATATATTTCGCGTGGCTGGCAGAACAGGGTGCATTTTCCGGAAATTATTTTCATGGTACAACTTGGATCCCCTACGATTTTTCAATAAAAATCAGCCTATCTCTATTTTATATTCAAAGAAAAAATATATGGTAAATCTGCAGAATTAGGGCTGCAGCTCAAAACCGCTCCAGATTTTTTTCTAATGTTTGTTATCACTAAAAAATGATATCCCATGTAATATTGTGGCGGGGGAGGCCGAAATTTCCCATAAAATCCATAAGTTATGGGATTTTGAAATTTACTAAAACGGGGGACAAAATAACGTATTTGCGGGCATTTCACATTTATGCTAAGGGTGGGTTATTTGAAAATAAACCTTCGTCAGTCACACACACACATATACGCCCACACACACACACACACACACACATTGTAAGAAGGAATGAAAAGAGACACCGCATAATAATATTATGAGAAGGTAAATATATTTGTAATGCCAGTATTCACGAAATAATGGATTGCGACAGATGTATTATTTCGCTTACCGATGCTATTATAAAATTGCAAAATCCCATAGGTTTAGCAATTTTCCCATAATTTATGGGAAATTTTGGCCTCCCCCACCATAATATTACATGGGATGTAGATTTTTAATGACAACAAACGCTAGAAAAATATTTGGAGCGGTTTTGAGCTGCAGCCCTGATTCTGCAGATTTACCAAATATATATTTTGGTCGGGACTTGAACAAGGAGCGCCCGCGCGCCAGGCGTGAGCGCCAACCACTCAACCGCGCCACCTTAGTGTGAAACGAGTAACGAAATGATACATGAGCTGTGTCGAATTTTGTACTGTAATTTTTCTTGTAAACGGCTGAGCATTGCATCGTATGGCTTTGCTAGAAGACATTTCTAGTGGACTACTATAATAGGTAAAAGTCTCGTCGAAATCCGTTTCCCGGCATGGGGTTGAAGTCCATATCAATGGAATGCAACGGCAATACTTTTCAATTTCTTATTTTCATTATTATCGAAAATCATATTTTGCCGATTTAGGTTGTAGATCGCTAAATAACAATTATAAAAAACGTTTGCCTGATTCTCGTAGCTCAAATCTGACTAAGGAAAATTGGGAAATTAAAAAATTTCATTTTCGTTGCATTCCACCGATGCAAACTTCAACGTCATTTCCCAGCTATGTCGATGTGCCCTTGTGAGACAAAAACATATTTTTCAAAAGTGTTGAAGTTTGCATCATTGGGATGCAACGTAAATTCTTTTTTTTATTCTTTTGTTTCCTCATTTCCATTATTATCGAAAACATTTTCATGCCCATTTATGTTGTAGATTTCTAAAAAGGATCCTGAAAAACGGCAGTTCTACGATATCCAGAGCACCAAATTTTGACCGTGTAACGTTGATATTTCAGCTAATAGAAACACGTTTTCAAGAGTGATAAAAGTCGATTTTCGATCAAATAACGGAACTATAGCGATTGAAGAAAGAAAAATCTTGATTTTTAGCTACATTTCGGATCTACGACAATTTTTTTCATGGTTCATTCACTCGAACACACGCACACGTAAAAAAAAACCACTGAAATGGCCGCTGTCAAGGCCAAAGAATGTTGTAATAACGCGTGGTGCGTGGAATACCAGTATGGGCACGGGGCACCGTGAATCTGCGTGTGAAATCGTGGAGTGAATGAAATATTGTTTTGGGTGCGAAGCAGAGAGCACGGGATCACGGAAGGATACTTTTTTTAGTGATCCAACAAATTCCGGTTGAGTATTTCAAATAAAAAAAAAGATATTCTCACGATGTGAATCGGAAAATAGCGTGGAATCCACTTGGATTCCAATGTGGATTCCCTATGTGTGGTATCCCTGTAAAATCCCTATTGGGAGATCTCAAATGGCGATACGACATCTGGTGGAGGAAAATCGAACTATATTTACGGCAAAATAGAACGGCCTTAAATAGAAATTATACGTAGTCATACGATGAAGGCATTTAATTTTTGTGAAAAATGTAAATATCGGTGAAAATGGAATTCGCGAAGTTTTCTCCGCGTAAAAACAATCGCGAGAACATTAAATGTGCTGTGAAAGATTGCGAAAGCACTTCGAGCAAGCGCTTTAGCATATTTTAAAATGTGCCCACACTGGCAAATTTTTTTATTTAATTTAAATAGGATCTATTTAAATCAGATAGATTTTCCTTGTCTCACCGCCTACCAAGACCCTATTTGTTTCCTATTTTTTTATTTATTTGATCAAGCTATTTTTTTTAAATATTGAATATATTCAAATGGAATAAATATAAATTAGATTCAAATTAAATAATCAAAGATAAAACACGATATATCGCATGAATACAAGAAAGAAATATAGGTTCATGACGTAAAAGTGCGGTGAAAAAAAAATTAATTGTATTTTCGTTTTTTTTCCTCTAACAAGGCTGTTATTTGGAAAAAAATAAAGGTGTCGTCGTGCTTTTTATTAACAGGCGTGAGTATTTATGTATAGAAAGACTAATTTTCCTCAACTGCAGAATGTTACAACAGTCTTCTAATGAAAACAAAGCAATGAGATTTTTGAGAGACTGAATCGTGTACCATTTTTCCGTCTGTCTCTTTTGTCTTGAACTACCAGATGAAACCAAATCACAGATTTATTAGGAACAAATAAAATATTTAGTTATATGGTATTAAATAGATCTTGATTTGAATAAATAAATATATTTCAAATAAATAATTTTAATAATGGAATGCAATAGGAAAAATTTGATTTCACCGAAAATCTAGTTAATTCAAATTAAAAAATCAAATTGACGCAACTAGTTAATATCAAAAGGATTTTTCTGTCAGTGCAGTCTTCAAAATGCGTTATTTTTCCACAAAATTGCGTTGTTTATGATTGGTACCAGCCCAATCACAAATTGCACTAATACTTATCATAATATCACAGAAATTCGCACTAAACTATATTAATGTTTACGTTTCAGGGTCCGCTTATTGCAGCCATGTTTTTTATGCTCCGCCCATATGACAGATCCCAATAGGGATGTGGTAGGATCTGGGGCCACCCCAACAAATTTCTGCACGGGTATACATGTATAGCCAGAACCGAGCCTATTAGGTATAGATATAGTAGGAGTGCATTAAAATAAATAACTCTTAAGGCTAATATTTCGGAAAAAAGAAAAGAAACACCTTCCGCTGTTGTGAACGACGTACAACGTGTTTCTCTTCGTTTGCCTGAAATGCGATCCGTCTAGGAGAAAACTTAGCAGTAGGACTTTTACCGACTGGACGTGTGAGCCATGTTTTTAAAATTTGATAGGTCTGTACAAAATTTCAGCTGGATCAGAGGGTGGACCTTTTCAGAACTTTATCCCTCACTAAATGTAGCGAAGAATCGACTTTTTTTTCAATCGCTATAGCTCCGTTATTTAATCGAAAATCGACTTTTATCACTCTTGAAAAAGTGTTTCTTTTGGCCGGAATATCAATGTCGCACGGTCAAAATTTGACGCCCCGGATATTGTAGTAGCCCTTGAAAAAGTTTGACTGGTTTACATAGCTCGAGTACGTGACAAAATATTCTGGTAATTAGGAAAAACGAATTTTCGTTGAGTTGCAACGGTGCACACTTCAATATTATATATTTTTTATTCCAGATTCATCAAGACCTTATATATGCGATTTCGTGCATTTTCATAGTCACATTAACAAAAGTCGTGAAAAAAAGTGACGCATATATTGCCAAATTTTTTTTTATCAATATTTATTCAATTTCTTATTTGCTGAAATTTATTGAGGATATTTGCGAAACAGGTGTTACGACTCCGTGTAAAATTGCAAGTCATTCGTCTGCGTGATTGTTGAGCAATTAATTATTGAAGTTAGGCTCTTATATACGGGCCACATAGCAAAAGCTATACGATAACTCTGATACGACTCGCGCAATATAATAAAACCTTAAGAATTGAATACAAATAGGCAGAAAGAATACCTCACATTTTTATAAATAATTTCGATAAAGAATGAAGCGTATTGTGTGCCTTGTTATGGAGATGTTCTTGAAATAAAACCGAAGATTTTAGCTGTTTGGCGTAAAACGATGAAGCGCGTTACGACATGTGCCAACGTTGCCACGGCAAGTCCGTCATTTTAAATAGGCACCATAATTAGAAACATACAAACTTTTGTTTCTTCGTTATACATTTTTTTACCGTGGTTTCATAAAGAGTATTTAACTATTTTTTATCATTATTGTTATTTTTGTTCCGCATGATTACAAGAGAGAGTAATACAATACAAATGTTCGCAGAAATGATGATAATTCAAATTGGTTCATTACAAATCAAACAAACTTAATGGATATTTGGAAAAATACAAAAAATATTAAGGCCAAGCCGTGTTCTTCTTCATGTTCAATATTCTTCTATCCAAAAAATTTGTTTACTTTTCCAGGATCACGCGATAGGTATTGGTAAATAGAATATGTTGGAAAAATTTGAGAGCGATCCGAAACTGGTTTTGTGAGTTTGAACTAGGTCAAAAAAAGTTTTTGTGAGTTTGAACGAGGTCAAAAAAAGCGCTGCCCGGGAAGACGGCGTTGTAGGTAGTTAGCGATACGAGTCGCAGCGCGGTACCTGGTATTTAATATTATATTACCTTATTTAACCCTCCACGGTCATCCGGGGTCAAAATGACTCCAAGCGCAACTATAAGCCATAATTATGCTCGTGCGACTGAGAAGACCCTCTTAAACTTGGGATGGGAAGTTCTCCCGCACGCGGCATATTCGCCAGACTATGCCCCATCCGACTACCATTTGTTCCGGTCAATGCAGCACGCCTTAGTGGATAAACAGTTCAAAACGCTGGACGATGTGCGTAAATTCGTCGATGACTTTATCGTCTCGAAGCCTGCAAGTTTCTTTCGCGACGGCATTCGTATGTTACCTGAGAGATGGCGCAAGTTCATAGAAAACGATGGACAATATTTCCAAGATTAAGTTCGTTGTTCTATATTTTTTTATATTAAATAAATTTGCTGAAAAATCGGTAAAAATTAAGTCATACACCTAATACTATAAGTTGTTGGCGGCCACTTTTTATAATAAATCGTTCATTTTTCATTATTATTGTTCTTTATTTCACTCTGAAATGGCTCTTCAGATATAAGAATAAATACCATTTTTGAAACTCGGATTATGGAGCTATTTTTTTCTTATACTATCATATCTCAAGAGGATCACCCTAAAATTTTATGAAAGAAAATTGAAAATTGCAAGCATTATGATTTTTTTAGTAAAAAAGTGTTTTTTACGCATTGACCCCTTGCTGATTTATTTCCGCCATTTTAAAATTCGATCAAAATATATTATCGAGAATGCCACATTCTAGAATGTTCAAACTAATATCCTGAATTTTATTGAGTCATTCGGAACGATACGTCGACGCGGCAATCATTTCAGCATGGCTGGGGTCCTTGCGGTCGCCCTGTGACCACCAGCGTGTTATAGCTAGAATGTGTGACCGCAAAGGGTTAACAGCAGCCTGCGCCCTATGTAGGGCCTACGACGGCATCTAAAACGTCTCCAGCATGTTTCTTATGGGAGCATGCTAGAGAGAAACAATGAAATTCGGCATAGCGTGCATCGGCCGTCTGCCTACTTCGAAGAAAATGAAGATTTCAACTCTCAAAATGATGTAACTTTAACACTCGGTTTAAATGTTTTATTTTGAAAAGCTTGAAATATTCTTAAAAGTTCAGGCTAGAATGATATAAAATAATTTTTTTTTTCGCGTAACAAGGCATTAAAACAATTTTCATACCAATTAGTTTTAGCATAATTTGAGCAAGGAAAATTGCGAGACATTTCTCCTTAAGGCCGTCTTCTAGTCTAGAGGGCCAAAATTTGGGGATTTTTGAACATGCGATTAAAAAAAAACAAAAAATATTTCCGTATCTATCTTTTTACCACATATTTATTCATCCTTTGACATTGTATAAAAAAATTGGCGAAAAAAAATCCAAAATTCTGGTAGATGCAGGCTGGTAAAGTGGGGATGGAAAAAAACGGCCTCTCCTGGTTGACATGATTCCAACCCTGCTGGTCATCTGAAAAAAAAAGATTCTTAATTAGTAAGGATGTCATTATAGCCCCTACCTCAGGCAAAAAAAAAAATTCGTAAAATGCCGGCTGTTTAAAAAAAAGGTCATTTTTGCCGTTTTTTTCACGATTGTTGATTTTTTAAAAATAATTAGTAACAATATTTCGCGATAAATCTGGTAGGGGCGATAGAGGGGTGTATAAAGAAGGTCCACAAAAAATTTCAAGTAAATCGGTTCATTACAACTTGAGATATCATGTCAACCGTCTCGAAAAAAGTAGTTTCGAGAAAAACGCGTTTAAAGATTCGAGTACAGTTTCAGGCAGTCTAAGTCATATAATGGTACATATACTTACATTTCGTTAATCGGCGATTCCTGGTCCATATCACAAAGGGTAGGGGACCTCAGGTAGTCAAGAAACGTGAATATCACGAAGGGTAGGGCCTCAGGTAGTCGAGCAGACGGAACCGTCTATTGTTCGATTCGGTCCGACAGCGCCGGTTAAGTTTCCACCTCACTAATTACAGCTGTAACTCCGTTAATATTTGGAATTTCCAAATTTCCTTTGGAGGGTATATTCTTGAAATACTAAACATTGAAAATATGCACAAAAAAAATCGATTTTTTCAAAATTCTAGACTAGAAGACGGCCTTAAGAATTGGTTGTTTCCAAGCACGAAGTTGTGTCTATTCAACCTGACAAGTTAAAGATAATGGAAAATTATGGAAAATAAAGTAGAGTATAGTATAGTTCTTTATTTCCAAGTATACCCTTGCGGGTTTTTACACATTTTCCTCCCTCTGTACATTGATACCCTTTTACACGTTTCTGTCTTTTTTTTTACATTTATGTTTCGTCATTTTTCTCCTTTATGCTTCCTCTCTCACCATTCATTCGAAGACTCTCACATACTCGCACAATTCTTTCATCGGTTTCCCTTTCATTCCTCTATTACTTTTACCCTTCAGTGCCGCTCCCTTGTAGTCTCTTCGCCACTTTTCCAAACGATCTACCACTTATTCATTTTTTCTTTTATTTTCTCACATTCAAGGATGTGTTCCAAACTTTCTTCTTTCTTCTACAACATCGACATAGAGTATCTGCGAATCCCTTTTTACCTCTTTTTCCTATATTTCCGCATTGTAACTTTGCCCATGTTTCTTTAGTTCTTCCCTCTACGTCCTTCTCGTCCCAGTACTCTTCCATTCCTATATTTTGTTTTCGATTTTTATACTCCCTGCAATATGCCGAATTCTCAATTTTGTTCCCGTCTTGTTATATTTCCTGGTCCGTTTTTATAATATTTGTATACCTCTTTTGATTATCTTTCCTACTCCCTCCACATCTTCGTCTCTTATTCTTTGCCATATTACTCCCACCCCTACCTCCTTCATGGCTCCCTTCATTTCCAGTCCCCATTTGGATGGGTTTGCATTTAATATCCATCTGCCTTCTTCTGTCGAACACTTTTTCGGCCACCTATCCTCCGATATGTTCATTACCTCACATAGGTAGTTTGCTGCTCTTTTCCACGCTTCTATTCTTATGCCCCCATTTCCCGCCTCCATTCTCCATAAGCATGTTGTCATTTATATTCATTGCCATCTTAACATATTTACCCTGTCATTTCATTACTCGCTCCCTCCCCTTCCACCCCCACGTCTCCACTCCATACAACATTCCACTTTTTGCTAATGCTTCCATGAGACATAGTTTCCTTTTTAGACTACCTATTTTTACCTTTTTGCATGTACCCCATACTGCGTTTATTTCATTCCGTTTTTCCCCGCTATTATTTTCGTGTGTTTCTCAAAAGTGTTCCCTGTTGAGAACCACACTCCTAGGTACTTGAATTCCTTCACTATTTCCAATCCTGCCCCTTTGTATTTCCACATTTGCCGTCTCTTTTGTCTTCCTGCCTTTTTTAAAATCATTATTTTTGTTTTGTCAATATTCACAGTCAGCTTGTTTTTCTTTCACGTATTTCTCCAGTGATGCTATCAGCTGGAAAATAATGTATTCAATTACTTCGATTTTAATTTAGTCAACCTCATTATTTTTTAAACTTCTTCAACATTTTAATAACCCCTATATTTATAAAGTTTTTACTCATTCCAAAAATAGGGATTTTCTGCCTGCTTTACTCGCTATTTTTCTTGTAAATAGAAAAAGAAAACGAAACCTGGCTGTAAATAAAATATTATTGTTCTAATGTTTAATGAAAAGAGATCAAATCTGGCATACACGTTTCAAAAGCTACACAAATAACACTATTGTAGGAACAATAAAAAAGGTTACTATAATTACCAAGGTACGCTATTTTATTTCAAAATGATCAAAATAGTAACTTTGGATCGCAGCATACAAGATACAAATGCATACATATGCTGAATATGTATCATCGATTGAGTTCAAAACAATTACACAGTTCATTGAGCCAAGACGAATATGTCGGCGTAGCTTATCATCAATATTGTTCGTAAGCGTCTTGTTTTGCCTCTGTACCCGATCTCTTTGAGCACTCTACCGCTTCCTTTTCTTGGTGCTAGCCGCTGGATGTTAATTGCATTATCGTAATTAAGAATCATCCATGTTGCTTGTTGCACTCGTCCCGAGACTTTGGTTACGAGAAAAATAGGTATTGCGAGCTGATATACATGAATTAAATATTAATCTCGTGGCTTATCCTGCATTATTAATGTGCAAGATCCAAAATATATTGAGATGCCACAACCCGTGCAGAAATGTGACCAGGCATTTTTTACCTTGCGTCGGGCCCTGGCCAGGCTTGCCTCGTCCGATTCACCCGACCGGGCTCTTTCATGAAACAGACCAGCAAATCACAAAATCGTTCTTTATGACTTACACGCTATATTTGAAAATTGAAATGTTCTGACTGAAATATATTGCGAGCAAGTACACTTTCACGTAATGTATAGCCGGCCCTGATATTGATATTTCCTTAAAAGGAAATTGATTTCCCCATCAAATATATTTATAATTGATTAGGATGAAACTAATTCATCTGTTGTAATTCTATTCACCATTATAAGCATTTTTTTCATCGATGATAATCTAGAAACATAAAAATGCTCATCATACATAACGGTATTACAACAAGTATTCATTTGAACATAACGAATAACCAAATTATTTGATAAGACAAAAAAGAAAAGGAGTGGTTCGCGGTTTTTAAAATCGAGATCACCTTGTTAGGAAATATCAATGTTTTGGCCGGGAAGACATTACCCGTGTGTATTTCGCCAATAATCCTCCAGGTGACTTCGAATGAAATGCTTGGCGTAATCAGGGTGCCGCCCTACAACGATAAAACTTCGACCCGTTGTTATATCACGAACAGAAGTGCTATGTTCAGAGTGTGCACCTTCGCTCATGATTTTGTGATGCTTATGAAATAATAAGTATCAGTACGACCTGGCACTATTTATTGTACTTGGGTATAGATATCGTCAAAAGCCGTTTTCCAGTACCTGATGATTGTTCTATCCGTTCGCCGCTTTATTTTTCATGGCCCTTTCAATACACTATCACCTTTCTTGTCATTTTGCGGCGATTTTCCGATCCCTTTCCTCGTCAGTTCCTGATCAGTTCCCGAAAAAGGAAACGGCGGTTCAGGGCCTGGTCTAAGACCTGTTACATGGCGAACCTGATCCACCTTGGACGGCCTGACCATGGCCCGATATTATCTAGCGAAGGCAGATAAGGAGCAGTACTTTTTTCCGACTCAAATTTCTACACGGGACATGGCCTAAGATCTTTGTTAACGTCACCTTTTGCTATAGCTTTGTTTATGTTTTCAAAGTTTTTAAGCTCTTTTAAGAGCCACCAATCATTTCTTGATGTGGGACATGTCACGGGAGCTTGAAACCAGCATTTTATATAAATTACAGCAACGAGAACACTAATATTAGTCATCGCGCTGAGTTCTCATTTCGTCGGTCTAAAAACAGTAAATTGCCTTCGCCATCTATCGTGCACTATGAGGGGGGCCAGCTGAAGCCCTGATTGTTTGCATTAGACACAAGCTTTGGGTTGCGGGGTAGTGGAGGAGTGGGAAGGAGAGTAGAACTTTGGAATTAGGTGTAGCACATTTTTAAAGTTCTAATTAGGCATATAAGCAATATGCATATATAAATGTTGTAAGTATTGCTTTTTCTTTTTTTATATACTTTAGTATACGGTAGCGACCTTTAAAATTAATTTATTTAGTTTTTTTATACAAATTACGAGTTCGTCTTTTTAGACGATAGCAGCACCCTATTAGTGCTCCTTCCTTCACCTTTACCTACGTGTTTAAAGCAGTTTTCTAAATTCATTTTTTACAACGGTTTTCTTATTATTTACATCGGTTTTTTAAAATTATTTACATCGCTTTTCTTATAATCTTACATCTTAATATTCTAGTTCCACGAATTGCCTATTGTTGACACATAGTTGTTTTCCTGCTTGCTATTTCAGATACGTCTCTATTTTATGGTCCATTCCTAACCCACTGCTCTTTTCCAACCATTGTTCTAATTTTACTTACTATCTTTTTATTGAGTTTCCCCTTAAATACTGGGCACTCGCTAGTCGGCTGTGCCAGCGTGTAAATTAAGGTTTAAACTGACAGTAGGAAGCATTAGCAGTGCCCGAAAGAAATCCTGAGGTAGGGATATTTGACGCTGAAAAAATCGTCTGGGTCAAAATGATCCTGTGTATCAACGAAGGCTTAATCGAGATCAGTAACGTGAATCTGTAACAGAACGATTTTAGATAATTATAAGAAAAATGGAAGTTGACAAATTCAAAAGTATGTTCGTGCAATTCAAACTATGCACGCTTCAACACCGTATATTTTAGGGAGGCAGCAAATTCGTTATGAGTCGCTTCTATTTCTGATCCATGATGGAAAATTAATTCGTCGCGGCCTTTGAAATCTCGGGAAGTCATGATATTTGAATATAAATCTGTCACCGGCGCCTCTCTCGTCGCACCTACGAATTTCTTGTTTTTCTATGCAAACGTATACTGTCTCTTTTACAGACCTTATCTTATGCAAAATTTACGATTCACTGTAACGTGCTTCGATCTATTAAGGAGGTCGGAGCGTTATTAAGGAGGTTATGCGTTTTTTTTTCAATAAACTTTTATAAAATATATAATTAAAAGGCAAAATTATGTATTTTTGACTTTTATTATGTGAAAAAGAAAAACTGACGTGTTACTACCAACTTGAAAAAGTATAACATTATTGATGATTATTATGAAACAGTTGTAATCTTTTATTATATTAAAAAGATTTAAAATATTTAAAAGATTAAATCATTTACAAGATTCGTAATCTTTTATCAAATTTTGACGGTTCAATATTGAATATATTTTTCGATGGGCGAGATGGGTTTTTTTTCTAAATGTTTACAAAGGTTTAGTTTACGTCAATCCGTTGTTAGAAATGGTTTATCTTGGCACTAAATAACTAAAAGAAATTACGTCATGCGTGCATGTCTTGCCCATTTAATCGCACGTGAAATTACATACATTGAACTATTTTTTATCTCTAGTGATTCGTGGTGAAATTTTTTTTTTAAATTCGTCAAGACTCAGTATAGTCTAAACAATAACATATATATATATATATATATATATATATATATATATATATTTTAATCTTGGATTGTGGATAACGCTCCAACCTCCTTAAGGCGTTACACCACCTTAACGCTCGGAAAAAAAGGTACAAAAATAAACAAAAATTTGGATGCGACTATTAAATATATAAAATAATTTTTATTTTTTGCGCATATATTATAGTTTTATGTACAAATAGAAGAAAAAAACGAAAAAAAAAAATTGTTTAAATGACGGAGATATAAGTTGTCTAGCAGGACCCTCTTTTGAAAATCCTTGCCGATGTTGGAATTCTTGTCCTCTGTCGGGCGTCGTCTGAAAAGTATTAAAAAAAAAATTCTTTTAACGAAAGGTAATATCTAACGTGTAGCATAGGGAAAAAATGTTAAAAATGTTTGTTCAACTGATAGCTGTTTGAAAAAAAACTGTTTTTTTTACCAAAATGTTGAGTTACAAAAATGAGTACTTAATTAACGCAGCATCCAATCAGAAAAATTCTTTGCTACATTCTAGGGAATATTATGAAGAATATGTGGTATAAATTTCATCGAAATCAGTTGAGTAGTTCGCGAGATATTTTGTCCATCAGTTTGAAAAGACGGCACTACCAGACGTCTTATATCTCCGCCATTTTTAGTTTTTTTTCAAATTTGTTCATAAAACTATAATGTACTAGCTGTCTGCCCGCGGCTTTGCTCGCGGAACCTATAAGATTTGAACAGTTTTTTCATTTTCATCGATGTTGCAAGTCCATCGATATGTTGTTACGTCCATTGTTGTTCATTCATGAACCACCAAACTGTACAAACAGTGCATACCTAATTTACGTGAAAAGAGCTGCGGGCAGAAAGCTAGACTTCAATACAGCACTTCTTTGTATACCACATTCCAATATGCTGGTAAAAGTTGAAGCCAAGTGACCGGGGTACGGAAGTTACAAAAAATGACGACTTTAAAAATCATCTAATTTATGCAGCACTCTATGGGCATGACATGCCGGCCATATTTCTATCTGATAATTTATATAATAAGTAACCCTAGATTGCTGATATAAATGGTTCCGAGCAGGTAAAAAATTCTAAAGATTCTGTAACGACAATAAAGGCAGGGGTCACCAAAAGTTTGAAGAACATGTTAATGATAAAAATTATAAAAATGCGAACAGTATTTCGCAGTCACTAAGATCGAAATCACCACTTCTAAAACGTTTATACCAATAATTACACATTTCATAAGACACAACGTTGGCAACAAGAACACTACAAATTGATTCCCGTGCTTTAGAAGCATTTTTTTCCTTGTTGGAATTCGTATAAAATGCAGTGCCGAATGTGCTGTTTATCAGTTGCCATCGTAAACTCTGCTATTCTGAGAGGTTATGTAACTCACGTAGACTTGTCGTTCGGTGTTCTGAAACCTTGCGTCCGATCCTTTCAAAACCACAAAAGACCGCGAAAATATTTTTATTTTAAATACAATTTTAAGCTCGAAGAAAAAATCTGTAAAAATTAAGTTATACACCTAATATATAGATATGTGAAAAATGAAAATTATTTTATAATTTTAATAGTCGCGTCAACATTTTTTAAATTTTCATACTTATTTTTCGAGCGCTAGGGTAGTGTAACCCCTTAAATGAGTTTTATTTGACAGCTAATATATTCGACAGTTCGCGAGTTTGTAACTCAACATTTGTGACGATAACAATCAGTCTATTCATACTTTCTATGAATTGTTTTTCTCGTTAATGTAGAGCCCAAGATGAATTGGCCGAAAAAACGAAATTCAAAGTGGGTAAGAATGACGCTGTGATATTTTCGAATGTCTGCCCACATCTGACCAGCTGGAAATATGTACATTCGATGAGTTTGTGTGTACAAGGAGATAATTCGTGCTGTAGTGGGTCGTATCCGTGAGCTCATATTTTGTAGCCAGATAATCGAGTGACTCATCGATCACAAGGTATAAATACACACACACACGCGCAATTAGTAAAGATGGTGATATTTACAGCATAACCGCAAATGCAATGTTTTGATAAGAGAGAGAACAGAAAACACAGAGTGTACCGATAATTTTTTTTTAATTGTCAGCCGAGCTTTAAACACGAAAACATTCTTTCGCGACTTGCGACCAATTTTTTTTTTGTGATATCGAACGGTCAGTTTTCCACATACAGAAGCGTTTTTTCTAAAAAAAATTACGAATTAAGTAGTTACATCGTAATCAACATAAAGTTGAATGCAAAAAAAATCGACAAAAGCTGGATTGCCACAACTAATTCGATAATTGAAGATTTCGTTAATCATCCAATTCGATCCACGCACACTCCAGATCACGTTCTCGGTAGAGGAAAAGAGAATAATTGTTTTTTTCTTGTTGCTGCAGAATTGATCGAATGAAAATCGAAAGAATCGAACGAAAAATGGTGTAGAATTTATAAAAAAAATAGCACATTGTTAGGTGAACTTAAAATATACTTACGGAACGGGAGAAGTGAGTTTTTTTATTCTCACATTTTCGCCGAAAGCTTGAACTCGTCGGAGGGTTAATTAATCCGGCTGCATTCCGTGGATAAAAATGAAAGATGATACGACTCCTGCTTCAATGTGCACTCGAGGCGGAGCGCACACGTGGGAAAACTAGCCCGCGCCTCTTATAATTGGAGAATTTTGTGTAAAGATTTTTTTATTTCGTTGAAAATATTTTTAAAAAAAAACTTTCGGAAATTAATGGGTAAAAAATGCTGTGTTCGACTCAGCGGAGGAAATACCGGGGATTCTTTTAGCCAAACAATTTGCAAAAGATTAAATCAATTTAGTTTCATTGCGCTCTAATTGTCCATTCCTTGCATTATTCCTTCCAGTCAGTTCAATCCTACGTAATTAATGACGTACAAATATCGGATTGACGGAGAGTTTGTTTTGACGAAGTTCAACGTTCCTGTGTAAAGGGTGTCTCAACTAACCTGACATTTTAAATTGCGCGCCATTTTTTTTTTGTGCCGAACTTAAAATACTAATCTTTGACAACTGGTATCAGGAAGTATTGAGGTTTAGTCATGGAGAATTACACGATTGAGCAATGCATAGACATTGTGAAAATTGTGAAAGTTATTGCGGACGAAGTTTCATATTCGTGTTATCTCGCGCGGCGGCCATTTGGATTGGCCACCAAGATCGTGCGATTCGACGCCATTGAAGTTTTTTCTTTGGGGTTTTCCGAAAGGAAAAGGGTATGCCAATGATCCACAGACCATTCCAGAGCTCAAGGAAGCAATTGGACGAACCGTCAATGAAATTAGTCCGCAATTATGCCAAAATGTTATTTAAAACTTTGTCAAAAGAGTGAACATTTGCAAACAGGGACGAGGCGGCCATTTATCGGATATTTTCTTCCACACATGACCTCCATGTTTGTACCTTATATTAAAATAAAAATATTCGAACCTTTCGAATAAATAATACGTTTTATTAATAAATTAAAATATCAGGTAATTTTGAGACACCCTGTATTTTAACCCTAGTGGAAAATACAACTCATCACGGTGTAGCCCTGGGCTAGTAAAATTATATTTCACATCGCCAATAGCTAGTCGTTTTAGCTAACTGTCCAGCTTTGTAACGCTTTCGTCGTCTAGTGACTGGGTACAGAAAATTAGGTGGTGCCTAGAAGAAAAAAAAAGTATGTCGCAGCTGTCTAATATTTCTTTTCTAGATAATGTGCAAGCATTTTTCTTACATTATTTATATCACGTCGCAATTTTACGATTTTCCTCATCTGCTTATTTTGATTATGATATTTGCACTGCAAATATATTTATTCATTTGAAATTATAATATATTTAAAAAATGCTTACCTGTGAGGTAGTTTCGATCCCGTTGTCCACTGAAATGGTTCTACTTAGAACCGTTTCAGTTATTAAAAAATTAGTGGAGTAACAAATCAAAATAACATTATCGGATTGATTACTTTTTTTGCATTCAGAGGTATATTCGCATAGAATTACATAACCTCAAATTGTATTTGTCCAAACATTAATTCTGGCTAGTGACGAATTAATGTGCACGATGCGACTGCAACGAATGCTATCCATTATATAAACTACTAATAACGGTATAAACATTACATAAACTAATCACAATCGACTGGGTAGTGGCTAATCAAAGAGAACATAGCCGCAGTTGGCTAGTGTTAGCTAGATCATTGCGAGATACCCACTTGAGCATTTTTTTTCATTGGTAACGTTGTCTGTAACTCAAATTGCTTAGCCAGCCATGAGCCGATCGCTCGATTGAACTACATGTAGTCATATAACCTCACTTTGTCATTTGTGACTATTATTGGCTGGTGAGGTACGACTTAGTCATTAGGTGGTATTTTTATCGTAGGGCAGCGACATCTGTGATCAAGATCGGCTAGGCAGCGACTAGCCAAGAGGTGCATAGCCGCAGTTAGCTAGTATTTGGCTAGGTCATAGCGCGATACGCACTTGAGAATTTTGTTCATTCGCAACGCCATCTGAAACTCAAATTGCATAGCCAGCCATGAGCCATTCGATAGAAGATAATACGTGTAGTTACATAACCTCACTTTGTTATTCGTAATCATGGTTGGCTAGTCCAGTACGGCCTTGTTACTAGGTGGCTTTTTATTGTAATGCAGTGATATCTATAGTGAAAATAGATTCGGCAGTAAATAGACAAGGCCTGGATAACAAAATATTTCGAATATTACTAGCTCATAGCGTCAAGCAATAGCCATTAGTTAATTCGTATGAGCTCAATTGGACGAGCCAGTTACTAGCACGTAACTCAGACAAGCTAGCACAATTTTTACTTGGGAATACACGATGCTGAAGTTTGTATTGTTGGAACGCAACAAAAAAAACTTTTCCATTCTAATCGCTATCAAAATTTTGGTCTGAAATATTGGTTGGTGGATCTGTAACGAAGATCCCAAAAAAGGTTTTATTGAGTTTTGTAGCTTGGATCAGTCAAGCAAAGTTTGGCCAATTTGCAACATTTTTTTTTTTGGATTTCAACGATGCAATGTTCAATATCGTTTTAACGCTCAATCAATTCGTGGGTCACATTCCATAAATGTGGGCTTCCCGTAATGGATTTTCTACTGCACGTGAAATCCAATCTCGCGGATGATCCCTCTAGTAATTTATTCTCAAAGCTCCCTTGGCTCTGATAGGAAAATACCTTCGATGATTGAAAAAGAAAAAAAAACTCTATTATCATTTGGCCCCCTCGAATGAAGGTTTGCTAGCTATTTTTCTGACATTGTCGTTATTGCCTTGGGGAGACCGTCAACGAGGTCGCATCGATCGCATAACACACGGCCGAGAAACTTCCCCCTATATCGACAAAGCTTTCCGTGACATTGAATTTCATATACATTTTTAGCACTGCAAAAGCGGCTGAAAACTTCTCGCCGAACAATAGAAAGCAAAGCACGAAAACTCTCTCGTCCTTGAACTCTTGAAGGCACTTCCACTAAGATTAATATTTCTCCCGTAGCAAAACGTAGTACACGGAAATTTGTTTTTTTTTTCTTCTAATAATATCCTTTACATTCAATTGCAATTTACATTCTTAGCAAACGTAAATTTGAAAAAACTAGGCTTTGACATTTTTTAAATTTAATTATATGAGATAAATATCTGGTTAAAAAAAAACCGATTTTGAAACACAATAATGCCTCTCATTGTTAGCTTACTACGAAGAAAAAGACAGTTGCAGCCCCACCGAAATATCATTAGTGGTGACCAATTAAAGCAGTTTATGCTAAAAAAAAGTGTTGACATTGAAATTGGGGTGGTGCCCAACTTGTGCATAATTACTAAATCTGGGCAATTCAAATATTATCATCTTCGAATAGTGCAAACTTCAAAATCATTGAGGTTTTGAGAAAAAAACGAAATAATACCATTTGATTCAAATTTACACAGTACATTCTTTGTTGTATACTGAATGCTCCCTCCAGATTTTGAATCGATCGTCTACACAGTTTCCATAAAATTTACAATACAAAAAACACTTTTTAACATATGTAGATGCCTACACTCATCGCCGATCGGCAGTTTTACACCCGGCATAGTGTGAAAAAACGTTAAGGAAGTAATGAAAAAATGTCAAACAACTCAGTACATTATGACAATTATGTCACTCAAGAATTAAATGATCCGTCTACACCGTTTATTAATTATTGACATTTTTGCAAATAATGAGCAGTTTTTCCCTCTCCGACGAAACGTAGAGGCGAAGTGAGGCAACGTCACATGAGTGCTAAATGGCGCGCATGTTTGAATACCACTAGTCGCCGTGGCGCGGTTATACGTCCAATAAAACACATTTTTAAAGAGAAGTAATATTTTTTATTGTCGACACTTTGCATTTATCGTTCGAAATTGATTCGGATTTAATAAAGATATATAATTTTTTTTTTTCAATGGACTGCATGAGTTTCTGCACTCGCTGATGATCGCAGTAAGAGAATAAGTGTCGTTAACCGTGAAAAAACAAACTCGCAATACAAATAGTGCACTGTCGTCAAATGTATCAAATTTTTTGAACTATAAATTGATCGAAAAATACCCATTGATATTATGTTTAAAACTCAATATTATTATGCTTATGTAAGGATAATAACAATTTGAAATCCACCTTTCACAATTTTTTTACAGTAAAAGCACGTGCAGAAGTTGTAGGAATCCCATTGGATTTCCATACTTGTCCATACTGCCTGATAGGGGCCCAATGAACCATCGCAACTGTCGATAGGCCAGATCATGTTTTACTTTGGCTTCATCTTATTTCTTAATTAAAAAACAATCTGCTTTTGTTTTTTCGCATGCCATTTATACATATGATAACTTTCTATGACCCGGTTTTTTTTTAATACTCTTGGTTATTTGTTTTATCTAGAAAAATCTTTTTAACCTTAAATGTTAAGGGAACTTTATGAAAAAAGTTCTTAAGCAGAATTTTCATACAAACCAATTCGAACATTTGACTTTTATAGCCTGCAGTGTAAACAAAAATCTACTACGCATATCATGCCAATTATTATACTTTAAAAAGTTGCTTAGTTATTGTCGATTCTAAAATGGTAGTATTCGTTAACATTTGTCTTGGAACTTATTTCTTATAGCAATTACAATTGGCAAAGGTTCCTTTTGTCAGATTAAACAGACATTGAAAAATAAAGATTTTTATGGTAACTTCAAATAAAAGAAGATTAATACTAATAAGTACGATTTATTATTAAACAGTCACAAAAGATGCCAGGTTATCAAAGTCAGATGCTTGAATTGGTTTGTATGAAAATTCTGCATCAGATCCTTTTTCATAAAGTTTCCTTAACATTTAAGGTTAAAAAGAAGACTTTTTTTTAGAGAAAACAAATAACTGCGACTATTTTTTTTAACCGGGTCAAAAAAGTTATCATTTGTAGAAATAGCATGTGAAAAACTTAAAAGCAGATGAGTAAAAAAAAATAATAACATAAAGCTCAAAATCTCGAAAACCGTGGGACTTTTCCTAAACTGAAATTTCAGCATATAGGAGGGCGTGATCTGACTCATCGACAGTTGCAGGGTTATCCATTCATTACAGGACACCCTGTATTAGTCCTGTTCACTACTAGGATTTTGGGGGACTTATTTTTTTATAGTGTAAGTAAATATGTATTTTATGAAAACCTATATTATATAGCATTGAACGATTAACATATGCTTGTAAGATTGTTGGTTGCGGTTAACATATGTGCATAATGTCGTAGTTACGTTTTTAACAATATTTATTCCGCACAAACGTGGTAAAATGTGTATAACGTAGTATGAGAATTCAATACAATAATGTCCGAATAACGTTTCGGTGGACTATTTTATAGTATGTCAATAAGGTTAACTTTGGAAAATGCGTCCGTCGTCTTCGAGATCTAGCGATCTAATACCCTCGCTCTTGCCCGTCGTCATCTACCCCGATGATGACGTGAGGCCACGAAACAGTCGAACCCTTGTACTCGGCTTTGTTTAAGTCTAGGCGATAAGAGACCTCCCAAATTCATCGTCTCTCGTGCAAAGCAACGAAGATTTTCGTCATCAATAATTTACGCAACTGCTAAAATATCAATAAGCGGTACTATATTTTGGGCAGTAATCATGACTATAAAATATTGTTGTCTCCTCAGGTAAATATAAAATATGGTTGAAGTATGGTTGAAGATAGCATATATTTCTCTTACGATTAGTATGTGTAACAGTCGGCGTCCTGCTCGAGAATCCCCCCCCCCCGATTCCCGCTAAAGAAAAGCTGTCCCGAAAATCTATAATTTTTTAGGATTTTCATTTTTGCGAGCTATCCGTTTTCTCCGCTCTTCTTCAATTTCAATTCGTCTTATGAAAATTAAACGTTTCTGTTCTTTTTGTCGCGAGGCCCTATGTATTCTGCGGCACGTACTATCGATTTCACCACGGCCCCCGTATCAATAACGTGCATTGGACACTCACACAATTCTACGATCGGTCACGAGTTTTTCTCCCTCTCTCTTTTGTTACGATGAAAACTCTCCGGGTCTCTCTAGAGCTCTCGAGTTGGATTATTCTCGGTTGAAATAAGGGAATAAAAGAAAGAGGCAATACGAGCGCACGAGAAAGTCCCTCGGGTCAATAATCAGTGTACCGTTTTACATTAAATCTTGATCGAATCACCGACGCTTTGATGGATCGGTGATGCCTCCATTTTCGTAGTCGAGTTACGGAATTTTATGGTGTTGGAGAATGCATCGTTGGAACGCAAAGAAAATTCGTTATTCATTTTTTAAATTTCTTTATCATTATCAATAATATTACAAACATTTTCTTGAAGAATTAGGGTGTTCGATAATTATCGCAGCCTAAATCTACCCAAAACATTTAGGGAATTAAAAAAATGGTTCTTACGGTATTTCAAGAACCTAAACTTCAACATTATTGGAATTCAATGACTATGTCGTTTTTTGTGCTGCCAGAAAGTTTAAAGAATATTTTTAATTCACAATCTCTGAGACGGAATCCGTGCAGAAATGTGACCGGCGATTCTCTACTTTACTTCGGGCCCTGGCCGGGCTTCCCTCGGCCGATTCACCTGGCTGGGCCCGTTCATGGAAGAGACCAGAAAGATCACAAAATCGTTTGTCATGGCTTACACTCTATGTTTGAAAATTGCAATGTTCTGGCTGAAATACATTGCGGGCAAGTACACTTTTACGTAGTGTATAGCCGGCCAGAACATTGACATTTCCTGAAAAGTGAAGGTTCGAGAACTGTCGAAAGCTACTTTGCTTTTTACCCCATCAAAGATATCTATAATCAATTAGGATGAAACTAATACATCTGTTGTAAATCTATTCGCTATTATAAGCATTTTTTTCATCGATGGTAATCTACGAGAATAAAAATGCTCATAATGAATAATCGTACTACAACAGGTATTAATTTGAATATAACGAATAACCAAACTATTTGATAAGGCAAAAAAGTAAAGGAGGTGGTTCGTGGTTTTTAAAATCGACGTCACCTTGTCAGTAATATCAATGTTTTGGTCGAGAAGACATTACCCGTATGTATTTCGCCAACAATTCGCTAGGTGGTTTCGAGCAAAGCGCTTCGCGTAACCAATCGCGTCCTACAATAATAAAACTTCGATCCGTTATTATACAAGGGGTTACCCAAAAGAAACCGAACTGATGTTGTGGTGGACGGGGTTTTTGTAGTACCGCTCTCTGCCACTAGGAGCGGATAGAGCTACCATTCCCGGGTCAGTATGGAAGGAGAATCTCGAAGGTCATTTTTTTGTAGGTCCGCCGAATCGGTAAAAAAATCAATTCACAGAAAAGACTGAACATAAGTCAATAATAAAATGAATGATTGTTGTGAGACACTCGATGACTGGCTTAACGATTCGAACCGCACTTGGTGGATGTGGCGTTTCTCGAATTAAAAAGATTGATTCCATTCCATATTTTCACAAACTCTTTGAATCCGTTACTAGATAAAACGGAAATGTTTTATTTTTCTCAATTTGACCCCTTACATGCGGTTTCCCAATGTCAAGTTTTGGTTAAAGTTTGATCTGCCCGATACATGAATCGCTTAAATCAACCTGTCCCAACCTTTTTTGACGGCGGACCCTTAGGAAATGAACGATAATCGTCACGGTCTCTTTGGAAATAAAACCGTAATAATCATCATGTCTTTTTATTGAAACAATAACATGTTGGTCCAAGAAAAATGTATTTTAATAATATTATACAATTTGTTTCTATGTTACATTTAAGCGGTTACATTTTAATGTAAAGGTTGGCGTTGCTTTTCTGCAACTAAATTTATGATGTTCGAGTTGATCTTGCTTAGTTCTATCCTCAAATCTGGCTCTACTTGTAATCAGTTTCTGTATTTAATTTTTGTATACACCAGAGTGGAAAATCGTTTTTCACATAAATATGTAGTGGGGGAAAGGCAATAATTGTTTTAGCGCCTATTCTGAGATTCCCAAATAATCTTGTTATTAATTTATGCAAAAGCTTGTTGAAGTGGATTCTTTGTAATTCCTTTTTAAGACCAAATCACAACTTATTTCAATTAATTGATTTTCCTGGATAGGTTTCAGTTCTGTGATATCAGTAGCTTTGATTATCAATGTATCCACGATTCAATTTTTATTTTTGTCCGGTTCTGGGAAATAATCTCGAAAGGAAGACTTCAAGGCTCGAGGGTGTTGAATTATCACATCTTACACTTTCTTTTGCAACGTAACTCCGCTAGATGATAGCAAAAATTATGAGAGTGTAGGAAAATGATCGAAATTATCTTGAAACGACCGTTTTATCCATAAATCAAGTTTTTTTCAACATCGCTTCGCTTTTATCTTCGACAATGAAGATATTGATATCATCTGTCCCTTGTAGGCTTAAGTTTAGCGTATTTAGAGCGCTAAAGATGTCAGCTAAGTAGGCTACCAAGGAGAGCCTTTGAAAGTCATGGAAGGGATCAGCATACTTCTTGACGTTACCCGTCTTGTCAGAATTCTTCAAAAAGAACATTCGGATTTCGCCTCTCAGCTCAAAAACACCCGTCACAAGTTTGCCACGAGACAACCAGCGTACCTCTGCGTGCAATAGCAACAGTTTGTGGATGTTTCCCACGTCTTCACAAATTATACGGAAAATCCGGGAATTCAAAGATCTAGTTTTTATAAAATTTACCACCTGTATAATGTTCTTAAAAACAATTGTCGATTTAACCGGCATATTTTGAACAGCTAAAGCCTCCCCGTGAATGCAGTAATGATGCCATATAATAGAAGGATTCATGGCTCTGACACTAGACTGAAGTCCTATTCGTGTTCCTGTCATAGCGCGTGCGTCATCTCGTTCGTCAGTGCACCGCGTGGCCTTGTCGCCTTAAGCCTGTCGGCAAACGCTTGTCCACCATGCAAATTTTGTAATTTTAGTTGACTTTTGGGTTTTTATTTATGTTGTCCGCGGATCCCTTGGGATATGCTCGCGGACTCCAGGTTCGGAAACCCTTCCTTAATTAATGTTGTCGATAATCAAGACCTAACTAAAAAGCTTTCTCGCACCCGAAAACAGAATGTTCACCGCGTTTGAACGAAGTCGTTGGTTCCGTTCTCAGCAACAAAAAAATGTGCACGCATCCCTTTTTACAATGTAACCCCTTAAACCCCGTTCTAAATAGCTTTCTCTTGCCGAAATAGTCTAACGTAACTTACTTCCTGGTAATCCTTAGGACCGCATTCATTTTTAATCCACACGCATTCTTTGTTCCCTTATTTGACCCCTTAAATCAGGTATCGAGGAGGCCGTTTTTTCAGTTCCACAAACGGCACATCCATCCAGTGCGGTTTGAATCGTTAGGCCTGTCGACGAGTGTCAATAAAATCGCTCGTTTAATTATCGACTCATAATCAGTTTTTTTCTGTAATTCGGTTTTTTTTGCCAATTCGGCGGGACCAACCAAAAAAATGACATTCGACAGTTGACTTCCATGTAACACTCACACACTCGAACGCCTTTGCCATTTTTTTTATTGGAGGGGATAAAAATTGGTACAAAGGCTGGAGCTCACGCCTTTGCCATCGTAACGTCAGCCACGGCTTGACATCTCTCGGTGACTTTCGTAACCTCAAAACAGCCGCGACAAAAAGATAGCAGCGGAGGCTCCAGCGCCCACTCCGTTCCTGGCTTACTCAATTCTACCGTTCCTCAAAGGAAAGGTCGCGAGGTATCCCTCTTCGATATCGGTGAAGTTTGGCAGGTTTGTAGAATGAGTCAAAATAGACGACACGTATTTTTTTATATCTGCGGAACTCGATTTCTAAGGGCTGAAACGCATACTCGAAAATGGGCGTTTTGCGTTTTTGAACGATACTTTTTTAACGGAACGGATTACGAAAAAAGTTAAAATTGCAATAAAGTTCAATTTTCCGAGTACTATATATTGGAGATGAGAACAGTGCAGATAACAATAAATTTTATATTGTTTATTGAAAAAATGCAATTTTTTCATGCGTATCTTTGAAAATTTTCAACCGATTGGAATGTAAATCTGCATACATGTAGAGGATGGAAAAGTAGCTGATACGTGTTTTTATGTTTATCCAATATCTCACAATTAAGGGGTTGAAACTGTCCTTCGATTTTTTAAATCAAGAGCATCGTATAATCAGCTAGCCTTTTGCGATTCCGGGTTAAATTCACGTCAATATAAGCTTATTCTATGACCCGAATGCATATTTGTGTAAATTACATTCGCATTGCATATTGTGTCAATTACAACTACTCATTGTTGAATAAACGTTTCAACTCTACATTTTTTATGGATTGAACTTATTACAATAATAAAAGTCATGATAAAAGTGAAGCAAAGGGATTTCTTACACCACGCACGAGCGATAATATAGCTGCTTTGCCGCATATATCACATGTCAGTGCATTTTGTGAAAAGCAAAAATCTACCTGATTTTCGAATTTTGGTGATATATATTTTTTGTTAACCGCTTTTGTACCACGCATATTTAAAAAGGTTTGTTAACCGTGGAGAAGAATACTGGTTGTGTGTAAGAGATTTTAACTTAATAAGATTTTCTCTCAAGTGCAGGTTGACGTCGTAATTGTATAATGTTATTATGTCATAAAAGTGTTTGACTTTTTACAAAATGCACTGACATGCGATATATGCAGCAAAGCAGCTATTATCACTTGTGCGTGCGGTATTAGAAATCTTTTCGTTTCACTTTTATCATGACTGTCTTTATTGTAAAAAGTATAAATCATGAAAAATATAGATTTAAAACGTTTATTAAATAAGAAAGCGCGAGAACATTTTCACCAGTTGTTCATACGAATTATTGCAATAAACAATACACCATTTGTTGTCATATTCATCGTTATTATCATGAACGTCTAGTAGTCGGAGAATACAATATTTTTGCCCTTTAAACTTTACTTTTATCTCGGCCCGTTCACAAGTTATAAAAAAAAAGAAAGTTTTTAAGGATGCGGCGACCCCTTAAATGTGGCGTTCTGTGGAAACGAGAAAACTCCTATCGAATATTTTGACTAATTGTACTTTTATTGTAACCCACTTTAACTTCTACAAATTTTTGTCCATGCCGGAAGGTAAGAAACCTTGAGCGTTTTCCTTGTGAGAGGGAGGGGAAGGGGCCGGAGCGAGTGTAATTTACACAAATATGCAATCGCTTCATAGAATGAGCTTATATTGACGTGAATTTAACCCGAAATCGCAAAAGGCTAGCTAATTATAGGATGCTCTTGGTTAAAATATCGAAGGGCAGTTTCAACCCCTTAATCGTGAGATATCGCAAAAACACGTATACGCTACTTTTCCATCTTCTACATGAATGCAAATTTACATCCCAAACGGTTGAAAATTCTCGAAGATACGCGTGAAAAAATTGAATTTTTGCAATGAACAATATGAAATTTGTTGTTATCTACACCGTTCTCATCCCCAATATATAGTACTCGGAAAATGAAAGCTTGTTGGAATTTAAAAATTTTTCGATTCTCGTTCAGTTAAAAAATTATCGCTAAAAAACGACAAACACGACCATTTTCGAGGATGCATTTCACCGCTAAAAAATTGGGTCCCGCAGATATAAAGAAATTCGTGTCGCCTATTTTGACCCATTCTACAAACATGCCAAATTTCATCGAAATCGGAGTGGGACACCTCGCGACCTTTCCGTCAGAGTTGAGTTTGAATTATCGTTCGATATTGATTTTTTAATATTGCTTTTCTCCATGAAAACTTTTTTTAAAGACTTGTAATCGGGTCCTCCGTGTTTAAAAACAAACCGACTCTGCTCCTGTAACTGCGGAATGCCATATTCATTTTTTTCAAAACAATTTTTTTTAGTGTAATTTTCTCACATATGCGTTATACTTTTTTCGAAGCGAGCTTGAAAAACTATTTTTAAAGCGCACCTCAACCGCCCCAAAATGGCCGTACAAACATTTGATAAAATGCATGGCCACATTATAATTGTCACCCTGTATATTCCGTAATACCCCAACTTACGTAACCTCGACTTAATCGCCTTTCGTCCCTATTAAACAAAATGTATATGCTTTCATATGCAAAGTTTTACCCCTTAAGCTTAAGAGGCTATTCTACTGTGAAGGCTGAAAAAAAGCTATTTTTTAATAATTTTTTTTTTCAACTGTTGCATGTATCGGTCCAAACTTTTTTTTTCGCTTAAAAGGTACACTCTTATAGAATAGAAAACAATTTTTTTGATGCATATAAATGTATATTTATTTAACAATTTATAATCGTGTAAAAGCATGACAAAAAAAAAGTATGTCGCTGGCGTTGATGATTTGCGCTCTCCAGGTAATCAGAAACAAAAATTAAAAAGATTCTTAATCTGTATGAGTGTCGCTATCGCCCGAACTAGAATTATTGAAAAATATTCATTTTTACTTATACTTTCGCCCGAATTATGACGAAAAAAAAAACGTGTTTTTCAAACACTATTGCAAAACATGAGGCCATTTTGTTATTTTGCAATATAAAATAATAATTCTGGTCCGAGCGATAGCGACACTCATACAGATTAAGAATCTTTTTGAATTTTTTGTTTCAAATTACCTGGAGAGCGGCCAATCATGAACGCCAGCGACATACTTTTTTTCATGCCTTTACACGATTATCAATTGTTAAATAAATAAACATTTATAAGCAACGAAAGAAATGTTTTCTATTCTGTAAGAGTGTACCTCTAAGCGAAAAAAAAGTTTGTACCGATACATGCAACAGTTTTCGAAAAAAAAATTCTCAAAAATAGCTTATTTTCTTAGCCTTCACAGTAGCCCCTTAAACGATTTTCCTCGGTCCCACTTATCGCGTAACTTCGGGGTATATTACTATAGATAATTACTGTATAATACAGATTAAATTTCATTCTAATTATCATCCATTTTAATTCCAACACACCTTTTCTCGTCTCGCCTTCTTTTTGATCATTCGAAATTTCATAGAAAACACAAATACAATGATATATTAATGATATAATTATTTTTATAATGCTGTCAAGGTTTGGACGAAGACGAAGGCGTACTTTTCGGTGAGTACTATAACTACTAACGTATATGTATGACAATTGAAAACATCGAATGAGATTTTTGTGTTTTGCATGCGCATGACTGTATGCGTGTTTTCGATTCCCAGAACATTCCCCTTCCCATGCAGCGAACTATCATTCGCTTCTCTCGAATTCTCGTTTTACGAGTTCTCGCGATGTTTCTCCCACTCCCGTGTAGACCATAATCGTTGAGCGAGCGAGCGCCCCTCGCTCACCTGCGAAGACGTGGCTTTGTAGAATGCGGATCGACGAAGAGCGCCATCTTTGAACAAAAGCGTTGCGTTACCGTGCGCTGGGCAAAACACACTACTCGTCTGCGGAGTAGTATGTTTCGATCGCGTTCCCGTCTGTCACTTTGACGATCGTTCGTATCCGCGTACGTAAGTTCCAGGACTCGTTCTTGTGACGTCGTAAAAAAAAAACATTCATCACCACGTACTTACGTTTTTTGGCCACCGAAAACTGGTAACTCATCGCGGCATTTCCTAGGAGTATTCCTACAGACAAAAGCGCGTTCCGAAAGAGACGTTTTGCGGCTCGTTCGGAACGAGAAATACAGGTTTTTGCGTCTCGCGATGTGCGGATACCACAGTTTTACATACAGCTCTGGAAACTTGTAGGGTGGAGAGTGTCTGAGATAATGATGCAAAGCGGTGGTTCTCGCTTCGGCTACGTAAAGCGCTGCTACCTTGGGGTGAGCCAATCAGAAGCAAGTCCGAACAGCTGGGCAATTTCGTTTTTCGGAATAAACAATATTTTTAAGATTGATATGGATGGAAAATGATTAATTTTTTTACTACTGATCCCAAGGTGAGAATGACAATTATTTGTGATTAACACAAATGCCCCTCGGTTTGTTAAGGTAGTAGTCTCGACACAGTCACATTGAAAAGTTTATTTTCCGCTCAATCGATAAAAGCTTCGAAATATTGCGAAATATCCTTACAATGTAGGTTGTACATCTTATTGGGATGTAAAAACTTATAAAGTAATGATGAAACCGCCTAATATAATGTTTACCTAACCCTCACTTTTGTATCAGACTATCCGTACCGGCTATTAATACGTAGATACTCTGCGTATACGGATATGCACACTGCTGTAATCTAGTTCTAGTCTGCTCCAGATGCTTCATGGCGCTAGCGTCGCTAGACATTGCTTAATTTTAATCACTATATCTCTGAAACTAAACGGTCAAAATTCATGATTTCTTACCATCTTCGTCATATGTTCCTCTGTAATTGAGATTTATTTCAATCTGTAGAAAAGTTGCGAAGTTGATGCGTGAAATGTGAACTTTTCCACTGCTCCCCATAAGAACACGTGCAAAACCATGCAATCTTTGATTACCAATATCTCGAATACACAACGGTCAATCCTTTTAAAATTTTATATGTAGCCACTTAATAGTGTCCTGAATGGGTCCGCAAAATAAATAAAAAATCTATAGAAAAACGCCTTGGGAGATTACTACCTTATTGAATGGCATCTGTAAACATCAAATAGGGTCACTCGAATTTTGAGCCGGTAAAATATAAATATTTTAGTAATGATACATAGCGTAGTGGTAAAGTGTCTGCCACCCACATAGACAGTGCGGGTTCAATTCCCACGATTATACTTTGTTTTCTTGATCGATTTTCTTGATCGATACATGCACTATACGGAACTTTGAACACTAAACAATTTCCACTATCGTTCGTAAAACTTTTCCAACAGTTCAGAACGATGCACGCTTCCAGGCATCTTCTAAATGCAATATACCGTAGGGTGCTTCTTACTCGAGCTAAACATTTTTTTTTTATAATGTCGCGCGTCACCCTTTTGTTCATTCTAAGACCTAAAAAAACCATTAAGTTATTTTTTTTCGTATTTTTAATCTCAAGATTAGGGGTCGCTGCCAGCAAATGAATTTTTTTTTAAAAATATACTCTCAAGATTTTTTTATTTACTTAAAAAGCTACAGTTGCGATACGACAATTGAAACATCAGGCAAATCAAACGAGTTAAAAGTAGAAGCTACTTTTTTGGGATCAGCGTACTTCTGTCTGTGGTGTTTCGAGACGAGTAGAAGGTATTGCTTTGGTTCCTCATTTGTGGCAATTTATTTATTATATTCTTCGATTACGGCCACTCCTCGCTCCGCAATATCGTTCACGACTCGCATAGAATGTACTACGTCCCTGGTAGCGTTGTAGTCTTCATCTTCACCCCAAAAACAAGTTTCTTTTTCCAAAAACGCTGATGAAATCCCAAGGATATAAAAAAAAATCTCAAAGTATTGCTGCACACAAAGTCTTCAATATTTTTTTTTCAATTATGCGATTACCATCCAAGCTTAGGTGTTTGGGCCTCAAGTATGAACCTTCTTCATCCGAGGTAATATGGGTAGAGGGTATCTCGGATAAGTGAAATCTCGGATAATATGTTACGGAAAGCACAGTAGCAATATAGGACTACTCGCATAGGCATAGCAGATTCTTCCGTTATATCCGAGATTCTCCGTATTATCTGGTGATAAGTCGGTTAATCGAAGGTCGGATAAACGAGGTTCTACTGTACCGCAAATGGCCTAAGATTTTTTAACGCCACGTTTTGCCATAACTTCGTTTATGTTTTCAAAGTTATCAAGCTCTTTTAAGAGCCACAAATCATTTCTTGGTGCCGAACCTGCCGCGGGAGCTTGAAACCAGCATTTTATATAAATTATAACAACGAAAATACAAAAATCAGTTATCGTTGTGAGTTCCCATTTTGTCCGTTTGCACTGGTCCTTAAGGAGTTTTGGGATACTTAACGAAATGATACCATTTGATTCAAATTTATACAGTAAATTCTTTGTCATATACTACATGTACCCTCCAAATTTTAAATCGATCGTCTACACGATTTCTGTAAAATTGATAATTGAAGAAACACTTTTTAACATAGAGCATTTAACAATATGCCACTGATGACGACTTTTGCATAATGTACTGAGTGGTTTGACATTCTTTCATAGTATTTTAAACATTTTTTCACACTATTTCGTGCGTAAAATTGCCATTCAGCGATGAGCATAGGAGTTAAAATAACTCCTTATGTTTAAAAAGGTTTTTTCAATTGTAAATTTTATAGGAGTGATGTAGACGATCAATTTACAATTTGAAAGGTTCATTCAGTATATGATTAAGAACTTACTGTATAAATTTAGATCAAATGGTAACACTTCACCCATTGTCCCGAAACTCTTTAAACATGAAAAGTTTAAGAGAGTAAATTGCCTTCGCCATCCATCGTGCACAATCAAGGCCAGCTGAAGTCTTGATTGTTTGCATTAGGCACGAGCTTTAGTTTGCTGGGTAGCGGAGGAGTGAGAAGGAGAGTAGAACTTCGGAATTAGATAGAGCACGTTTTTAAACTCCCGATTAGGCACATAAGCAATATGCATATGTAAAAGTTTTAAGTATTCTTTCTTTTTTTAACTTTGATATACGGTAGCGACCTTTCAAATTAATTCAAATTTAAAAAAAAATTGCGTGTTCGTTTTTTTTTTAGATAATAGAAGGGAATGGCAGGGTGACGCGGTTATTTTTTTAAAGTTTAAAACTGAATGCACCCTAAATATATCGTTTACTTTCTTTCGACATTACAACGGAATACGGCAACATGATACAGGGACTGAGGAAGTTATCTATTGCTGTCACGGTGATTGCTGTATATCTATAGTCCACGAGACCGCTACGTGACGGCGCCTCTAGCGGATAGATAAGTCACTAACGTTGACACTCTCCACCACTCAAAAACGCCGGAGTTTCCAGACCTCTACGTAAGACCGTGGCGCAGTCGCATGAGATTGTCAATTCGAGATCGTTGCGGTGATCGGGATGTAACGGGTAATTGGATTGAACGGTACGAGTCCCGTGAATCGCGCTATGCTTGTTTGGTAGTGAGAAATTTAGGTGGTACCCAGCGAAAATTTTTTCGCAGAGCCGACAAGCGATCGAAACGGTCGAGTCCCCCCCCCCCCCCCCCCCGAATGAGGTTGAAAAGCAGCAAAATACCAGAAGGGAAAACAACAAAAAGATGAAGGAAGAAACGATGAAGAGAAACAACGGTAATAATGGACCTGGGCAAAGTCTCGACACAAGTGGCGGAAGCTCCGTATTTACAAGAGAGACGAGACGCAAGAGGCTTTGTAACGAGCACGGCGAAGATTGTCCGAGCGAGAATGAGCGAGAGTTCGAGTCCCTTGAGTACGAGGAGGACGTTTATTATGCAAACTTGGCGGCAACCCCGAGTTTCGATGACATCGACGAGCTCAGCGCCAGTGAGGAGATAATAGTTCATTGCTGGCGCGACTCTAACGGCGAACTCGATGACATCGTCGTCGATGAGACCAATTTATGTATCGACGACGATGATGTCATTAATCTCGGTGATTCGAATGCGAACGGAAATAATCTGCGCACCAAACGAAAATCTATACGCATCGTTTTTCAAGAATTCTCGAAGCCTTATCTCGCGAAAATCAGCAACAGCGACAATTACAAGAGATTCGTCGAACTCATGAAAGGTTTAATACAGTATTTCTTCGAATGTTTATTTCTTATACTTGTTTTCTTTTTTTTTGCCCTTCTTTGGTTGGCGAGCGCTCATCTTGGAAAGTACAATTGCCGTGAAAAGTGAAAGGAAATAACGCCCAAACCCATACTGTTGTTTGCGTCACGCAACGCTGAACCGTTAATCTGAACTTCAAGCATTAACCTTTTAAGGACGGGAAATTTCCATTAAAATCGACTTTTTTTTTTACATGAAAGATATCAATAAAATCGATGAATTTCTCAATTGGAGTCCCAAGCCTAACTGCTGGTCGATATATCGACCACTCCCGTCCTTAAAAGGTTAACCCGCTCAGGCAACGGAAAATATCTGTACACAAGGAAATATTATATTCGTACGGAAGATTGTTGATTTCTCAATAATGTTAAATTTTTGCATCGTTGGAGTGCAACGAAACTTAATTTTTCTTCTATTGATCGCATTTATTACGCCGAATTGGAGGGGTACGAAAATCACCGAAACGGTTTTTATTTTCCTCATTAGATATCCACTATCTTAAGGGAGGTTTCTAGGGTCAGAGTGAGATCAGTGGCTCATTTTTTTTAGAGTTCTATAACTGCCTAACCGTTCACACAATCTGAATAAAACCTTGACTAAACGTGAGGTATGTCCAATGGCTTTATTTTGTTATAAGACTCTGAACGGCCTAACCCAATAGATACTGAGATAATAACCATTAAAAAAAGCGATATGATCCACTGTGTACTCTTGGGGGTATACACAGTGAAACATGTCTAATTACACAGTCGACCAAGCAAAATTTGGAGGACATTACCCTGATACACTGTACCCGTGTAGCTAATGGAGTGCTTTTCTCTATTCAATGGGGAGTATTGTACAGTGAACTATTGAAAAATTAATTAAAAAAAAACAGCATATGACATCAATCACAATCATTTATTGAATATTAATCAAGAATGAGTAGCTACCTAAGGAGGTAGTACTAGTACCTATCTAAAACAGAACGCAGAAATATTCATATTATTACTTATCTAATTATTATCTTGTGTTATTCTTATTGAGCCACTGAGTACCGAACCTGTCTTTTTTTTTCTGAAGCCGGTACTGACAAGTATCTACTTTTGTTAGGTTAACAAACACAATGCTCAAATACCGCAATATTTTTTTTTCCAATTCTTTAATTACAATCTGTCAATTTTTATACTTGACAATAAGTAATTGGGATGTATTTACAAGGGTCGATACTTGGTAGCGTCCAGCGACGTACCTACATAATGTGGTTCGGTAATTATTCGTTTGTATTTATTTTTATTGAAATCGACGTGGGAGATCTAGCGGCGTGTGATGCTTCAATCTCCTCGTCTCTGTACGCCGGTCGAGGAGTTGCGTGGCGAGGTGGTTGGGGTGGATGTGAATTCTCTCCAAGTAGTTTGTGCTGGATTTTTTTATTTCTTGCCAGATTGTGTTCATTTAACGTCGTTGTGGATGGTTTCATTGGAAACATACCATGGGGCGTTAACTATCATTCGAAGTGTCTTAGATTGGACGCATTGGATGACGTTGAGATTGCTCTCGCTTGCTGAGCCCCACAGTAGGATCCCGTACGTCCATATGGGTTTTATTATTGCTTTGTACAATAATATTTTATTGTTGAGTGACAGCTGAGACTTCCTTCCCAGTCACCAGTGTATACTGCGAAGTTTAATATTTAGTTTTTTTTTGTCGTTATGTGTTTTGTCGATGTCAGCCTTCGTTCGAGATGCATCCAAAGGTATTTTACGCTGTCGTGTTGCGGTAGCAATTGTCCGTTGAGACTGACTGGAGGGCAGTTTCCTGTTCGCATTGTGAATGTAACATGTATGGATTTGTTTTCACTAGCCTTAGGTCTCCATTTGTCGAGCCATTTTTGTATATTGTCTAGTTCTTCTTGGAGTGCGTTTGAAGCCTCAATTGGGTCCCTGTTTGTGGCCAGTTAGGTCGGCTGTGTGTAGGGTGTACATCACCGGACCTAGGACACTACCTTGATACTGGTACTCCTGATTGAAATACCGCAATATAGCTGTACATTGCGGGACAACAATGACTTCGAACATAACGGCGATAGGTAAAGAAGCAAAAACATCAAAACTCACCTTGTTTTTCAACTTTTTACACCAAAAATAATATAAAATCACCTCTCACAACCGAGTTGTGTGGGAGCGACTCGCAGATAGGTTCAGATCTGTTGGCGTCCGAGGGAGCTTCTAATGTGAAAGAGACATACCTATATACGTGTCCACTTGTGAGAAACAGAGAAGGTTCAGTGTATCCACTGTTCCCACTTTTACCCTAGTTTGTTGGGCCAATTTTTTTTCAATTTTTCACCAATTTTTTATGCGAAAAATATTAAATGTAGAATGTTGAAATTTTGTATGTTTATTAAGCGGTCTTTATTGAACATGATAATAATTTCTAAAGTTAAAAAAAAAAAACAGTGCTGGGAGTGGGAGGAGTATGATATTTTTCGCTTGCAAAAATCCTAAGTGCTGGACAGGTGATCTGAAGCAAAAAAAATCGAACATCTTTTTACTGTGTACAATATTGTGTATAAGTCGACGTAGAATCAAGAAGAAAAATTGAACAATCAAAAAATATTTAACAATCGAAGGGAAAGTTCAGTTTTTTACCAAAAATATTTGTCGTTTTTTGATCATAAAATAAAAATAGTTTTCTTAGCATCACATGCTCCGTCCTGTTTCTCTTTTTTCGTTGTGTGCACACATACGGAATTGATATTTTCAGGTACGTGAGTGTACACAAACAACCGCGATATCTTACCGTTGTGGGGAAAGCTTGTTATCACATGCCATTTTTTACCGCTTCGAGCAAAGGTGTAAAACTTTGTTCGTCTATAGGACTCGATCTTTCGTGCCGCTATCCTACACTTGTCACTTCACTATTTCCATTTCCTGAGAGGCCCGTCCAGAGCGTTGCCTACAGCTACTATAATGTATAATGTTTGCATGAGGACACAGGAATCCTGGGGAAAAAGGTTGCCGATAGAGGCGGCACTATCTTAAGTGAAGGGTACCGTGGAGAGGCATGAAAAATGCATGCACTTCGGGAATGTTTTATTATATAAAATCAATACTTTTGGAAATGGGTTTCAACGTATTTTATTCTTGTATCAATGGAGAGAAAATTCCAAATTTTTTAAATAAAAAAATGGGCAATGGCATCTCCAGCTCCCGTCAAATAAAGGCATGCACGGCGTGTTTTAGTTTGCGCGGGGCGCTGTACAGCGTGGCCAGTTCATCTTCAATAAAAAAGGGTTAATAATTATTAAACTGGACTAAATTTGGAGGGCCTTATCGTTTTTTTGTTTTCTGCAAAACCCCTGGATAACAAAATGGCTTCCGTTTGAAAAAAAAAACCCAATTTTTCGGCCCGGTTTTTTTGCTTCAACGGACGAAAAAAAATATTTCTGAATCAATTTTTGACAAAAATCGCTGCTTGATGACCCGCAAATTGAATTCCCTTTCAATTGCCCAGAGATTCATGTGAATCGGTTCATCCGTTGAAGCTGTAGAGCGCCCCGCGCGCTGAATAATGCTGTTTTCAGAAGAATGCATTTAAAGTTCAACGTTTACGCTGTAGTCACGTGTTCTAAACACCTTGAGGAAGCAAATTATGGAAAAAAAATTTGAATTTTTCATCGTCATGAACGGTAACGCGCCCGTAAGGCGTTACACTGCCTTGACACTCGGAAGAATAGATATAAAAAATAATTGACGCGACTATTAAATATATAAAATACTGTTCATTTTTCACAAATACATTATAGTTTTATGAACAAAATTTAAAAAACTAAAAGAATTAAAGTGTAGGGAAGATATGAGTCGTTTAGTAGGCTTTCTTTTGAAAATCCTTGCCGATGATGGAATTTTTTTTCTCCGTCATACACCGTCTGAAAAATGAAAGATAAAAACTTTCTTGGTAAGGAAGGTGATAGCTATAGTGTAGCATAGGGATAAAATTCGATTTTTTTTCTCGTTGTAGAAACGATAGCTGTTTGTAAAAAAAACTCCGCTTTTTACCAAAATCTTGAGTTTTCAAAATTAATAAAAAATAAACGTAGCATCCAATAAAAAAAAAAATTCCTATGCTACATCTCAGATAATATTATAAAGAATATGTGGTATAAATTTCACCAAAATCGCTTGAGTAGATCTCGAGATATTTTGTCCACCAGTTTGAAAAAAGATTCCTACTAGAAGATATATCTCCGCCATTAGTTTTTTTTTATTCGTTTCTTTTTAAATTTGTTCATAAAATTATCACGTGTTTAATTTTATACCTCTTTTTCCGAGCGCCAAGATGGTGTAAACCCGTTAAGGAGCTTCGGGACAACTGGTTACCATTTGATTCAAATTTATACAGTAAATTCTTTCTCATATGCTGAATGCACCTTCAAAATTTTAAATAGACCGTCTACACCGTCCCGATTAAATTTACAATGAAAAAAAAAAACCCTTTTTAACGTAAGGAGATATTTTAACTACCTACGCTCATCGCTGAATGGCAGTTTTACGCACAAAATAGTGTGAAAAAGTGTTCAAGATGTTATGAAAAACTGTCAAATCACTCAGTACATTACGACAAATTCGCCATCAGTGTCATAATGTTAAATTCTCTATGTTAAAAAGTGTTTCTTTAATTGTAAAGTTTATAGAACTTTATAGAAAATTTGGAGGGTACATTCAGTATATGACAAAGAATTTACTGTATAAATTTGAATCAAATGGTAACATTTCGTTAAGTGTCCCGAAACTCCTTAAGCAAGTTCACATCACTCGGCGAAACTGTCACGTATTCAGTAGTTAAGATTGTATCTTGACTATCTAGTCAAGATTGTATCTTGACTACTGAATGCGCCTGAAGACAATGCTCGTTCAAGCCGCTACCTATTGAAGTCTTGAACAACACCAACGCTGCCTTAGGCAATGTAGCAGATTTTCGATCGTTGAAAATGCTTTTGCCGAGAGTTTTCTTTGAACGGTGTTTAAATTACCTTTCGAGAAAATGACAAGATAGAAGCCGTTCGTCTTTAGGGAGAGTGCTTTTTTTTATTCCGAAATAAAAACCGTCTCGGTGAAAAATAAGGGAAGGATTTCCAGAGATTGCTGAAGCCACAGTTTATTGGTAGACCCGAAGTCTACGCATTAGGTATTCACGGATGCACGAATTATTTTGCATCCGTTAAATTTTTTCGTTTTTCGTTCATCTTGCGAAAGTGTAGCACGAATAATGTCGCCAGTAAGTGTTTTTTTTTTGGATGTATTCACCTTGTTTTTTTCAAGATAGTGGCTGGAAGTCGTCTAGATTTTAAATATATGCCTTCACTTGAAGCCATAATTTTTTGTTTGTTTTTTAATGGAACAATTAATTAAATAAGTTTTCAATAGCATGTTCGCTGCACTAACAAGCGCTATCGCATCCGTAACGAACGTGCCCGGTGTTATAATGATTTTTTGTGCGAACCGAGGAATCATTATAGTTACCGTTGTACACATCGCGAGGTTCATGGAGCAGAAAGAGGAAGACTCGCGGACGCATCGTTCACACCACGCAATCGCAGTCCCGTGTGATTTCCTCATTTCTCGCCAACGTCCTTTTATATCATATATACAGTTGTTTTTTGCGATGTCATAAACGGAATAATTCCACTCGCACTTCGTGCGTCCCACGAGTGCCTAGAATATTGACAAGATAGTTTAACAAGCTCGTTACCACTTGATCGCGGTTTGTCAACGCGCTCGTTTATCGGGTTGTTGCCACTTGTGTACTATCGGGACTAAATTAGTCGACTTTTTTGTCACGTGTTCCATGAACGTAAATTGCGCACGTACTTAAGGAGTTTCGGGACACTTATCGAAATTATACCATTTGATCCAAATTTATACAATAAATTCTTTGTCATATACTAAATGTAGTCTCAAAATTTTAAGAGCTCATCACAGCGTAACGGGTCGACAAATAGCTGATTTTCGTGATTTTTTTTTTCGATGGTTAAAATAAGCTAATCAGCCTGCTTTTTTAATGTTAAATCAAACCACTCATGAAGAACAGAAAATAAATTTTCAAACGTTTATTTTTATTTTTTTTACATTGTTCAACGCTTGAAAACGTCTTCGAAAAAAGGAATCTTCACGGTGTACACCAGTGTTTCCCAAAACTGGTCCACCAGGGCTATAATACGGTCCGCGGAACGTTTATTACTTTTAGCGAGGATTCAACCGTTTACCAATTTGCATGAGGAGCACAGTTCGTTTTACAAAATGCGAGGATGTGCGATGGTCCCGATAAGTGGAAGGTTAAGACGGAATGATACACCACCACCGGTATGGCAGAAGACGATTGTACATACCCACGGATTTCCGAAACGGCTCCTCAGAATTTCTGGAATCTTTACCAACCGACATCAAATTGATAGACAAACAGCAGTTTGCTCGTCAAATGTATTGAGATTGAGAAAAAAAGTAGTTTGCATTACCATTCTGAACTCGTCATTAAAATGAGACAAAATAAAATGCTCACAAGTCGAGAAACGGACGTTTAATATTTGGCTGTGCGTTGAAAACTATCGAATTTTTTCATGTTTTTCGAACATTGATGCTATGTATGCATTGATACTATGTGGGACTTGTCGCGCTGCGAAGAGACGCGTGGGAAGGCGCGAGCCGTCACATCGCAAGTTTGTTGTTCAATGCGTCATTCCGTCTTAAGCAGAGGCGCTAGATCCGATTGAGTGGTGGCCACCATCGAGCTTCTGCACTCGTGTCGCACAGCGGCTACCAGCCGCTCGTATTTATTTGCCTCGCACGGCTGTGCCAGTGATTGTTTGCGGTGATTCGACTCCAGTATTATTTTTTCTTTACTGACGTGTGAGTTAAGGCTGACCCAATTGTTCCTGATTTTTTTCGGTTGGTAGTATTTTGATACTGGGACTAAATATTCAACTTTTAGCAAACGATAAAAATCAATTCACACACTTCGTTTATGCTCGACTTTCTTTTTGTTTTATTTTCAGACAATGGCATCCAAACAAAATATCCTTAGTGCAAGTTACTTAACAGTTTTACGAACACGTTGAAGCTCTTAATTAAAGTGTATTTGAAGATAAACACAGTTTATAATTCTTGTACCTGGTGGTCGCGCTAGGATTTAAAAAATTATCGTGGTCTTTGGTCACGAAAAGGTTAGGAACCACTGGTGTACTGCACGGTTGTGGCCGTAAATATTAGGCGTATGACATAATTTTTACAGATTTTTAAGCAAATTTATTTAATATAAAAAATAGAGAACAACGACCTTAATCTTGGAAATATTGTCCATCGTTTTCTATGACCTTGCGCCATCTCTCAGGTAACATACGAATGCCGTCGCAAAAGAAACTTGCAGGCTTCGAGGCGATAAAGTCATCGACGAATTCATGCACATCGTCCACCGTTTTGAACTGTTTATCCACTAAGGCGTGCTGCATTGATCGGAACAAATGGTCGTCGGATGGGGCCAAGTCTGGTGAATATGTCGCATGCGGGAGAACTTCTCATCCCAAGTTCAAGAGGGTCTTCTGCGTCGAGCGAGCAACGTGAAGTCGAGCGTTGTCATGCATCAGTATGACTTGCCTGCTTCCTTGCCCAGTAAATAGCCTTTTCTGATCAAGTTGTTCGCTCAGTTTATTTAATTGGAGGAAACAGGAGTTCGTAAAAAAGCACACCCTTCATATCCGGTCCAGGGCGCGGCTGGTCACTAAGATCGGAATCACCACTTCTAAAACGTTTGTACCAATAATTACACGTTTCATAAGACACGACGTCGGCACCAAGAACACTACAAATTGATTCCCGTGCTTTAGAAGCATTTTTTCCTTGTTGGAATTCGTATAAAATGCAGTGCCGAATGTGCTGTTTATGAGTTGCCATCGTAAACTCTGCTATTCTGAGAGGTTATGTAACTCATGTAGTCTTGTCGTTCGGTGCTCTGAAACCTTGCGTCCGATCCTTTGAAAACCACAAAAGACCGCGAAAATATTTCTATATTGAATATAATTTTAAGCTCGAAGAAAAAATCTGTAAAAATTAAGTCATACACCTAATATGATCTGAAACTAAATTTGTAAAAAGATTATTAATCAGTATGAAAGCCGTTATCTGGCTATGGAGGTATTTTCTAATAAAAAATGACAAAGTGGCGGTCGTTTGAATAAACAGTATCGAATTTAGCCTATTTATTCGATAGTTTTTCGTTAAAAAAAATATGAAGATTAAAAAAAAAGCTTCCATAGCAAGATAAAAAATTGCGTGACGAGTGTTGTGTCAAAATTTGAGAGGGATAGCTTGAAAATTTTTCCTTTGACAGTGTACACCGTTTTGAAAAAAGACATTTCGAGAAAATCGCGTTTAAAGTTTTGTGATACAACAGGAAATCCGGGGGAAAAAATCAACTACGTCAAATAGGTTGAAAGCATAATATTTTAATAGCAGTAATGTTAAAAGTTTTCAATCAGCTCGTTAAAAATGCATGCGTTGAACGAGCAGTCAGAAAAAAACCTATTTTTTGGTTTTCACCGTTTAACATAATGTCGTGGATTTTCCAGAAGGCTTTTTTTTTAATTCTAAAAAAGGCATGATAGACAAGAGAATTTCCGCGACGAGTGACCTCGACAAGATTTGTTTCCGCAAATATATGATGTACGAGACGATTTAGCAGACGTTTCCAACATGGTCTTGTACCATCGAAAGGCTAGAATATTTAACAAGATACGATATCAATACCGTATCTTGTTAATTACTTTTCAATTTTATCGTATTCTTCAAAGAATACGAGGCTAGTTCATTCGGATCCATTACCAAACGGAACATTTTTCCGTGGGATACATTTTGGAGCCGAGCGGGCATGAGAAATCTTTGGCGAATTCCGGAAAATTTGACAATGATCCGACGATCCGGAACTCATTAGGAGTGTGTGAGTCCGTAATAATATCGGTAATTAATTCATTTGGTCTGTATTTCGAACACCATATGTTTGCGTAGCTCATCCAAAACAGTTGATTCGGCGTCATTTGAATTCCGGGCAATTTTGGGTCCTCTCCGTTATTCACAATCCCGTTAGTATACGCGTAATACGCCCCTTTTATACCTCCGTTGTCAGCTATATTTTCGTCCCGTGTTAATTGACCGTTAACCTGCAAGAAGAACCAAATGTGAAAAAATTAGCTGTTGTGCATAGCAGCGAGGAATTGTAGGGGTTCGATGAGACGAGAATTCTGCGTGTAATCAAAGGCTTCATAAATAAAGTTTATCTACCACAACCATATTTTCCTTGCTTTTTGGTGCGTGTGAACGGGACCTAAAAGGGGTCTTTTAGGGCCTAGGACTTTAAAGTTTGCGCGTGCGTAGTTCTCACGGTCATTTAACGCCGTTGTGGAACAGCTGTCAGTCGTTCGGCCGACGAATTACGTACGTTGAAACGTTATTTACGGCAAGAAAGATAACTGCACTATCACGTGACACCGCGACGAAGCATCGTCGATATCGCCGCGACATAAAGTATTAATAAAAAATAAAAAATGAGTGATATTGAGAAATATAGCAGCGATGAGTGGCTGCAATGGACGCTACCAGATCTTAACGAAGCCGCGACAAGTATGACACATGTTTTCCTCGCTTTTTCGTGCGTGTGAACGGTGAACGCCTTGTTATAAATTTTTAATAAGATAGTATATTAAAATATACTGATACACTTCAAAACTACGTTTGGTGTCTACGGGCGGGTTCCGCCTCTCCACCCCCGCGCGGCGCGTGCGATACACCTTCCTTGTGCGATACAGCTTACGTATGTAACACAGCTTCCGCACATGCTTGCAGAAATATGTATTTAATAATACAAAAGGTCGGAAAACATGGTTTTGCTATATAAATAATCGTGTGCACCGTGGAGACTGGGACTTTTGGGCCTGGCGCGATGTTTTCGTTATTCGTCTGCACCTCGCGCGCTCGTCTGCGCCTCACGCGCTCGTCTACGACTCGTACTGAAAACATCACGCTCGTCGTAAAAGTCCCACTTTGCTTTCTTTGGTACACAATGTACTCTTAGAGGTGGGAAAATATCAAGTGTGTCGATACAGGAAAGCACTTACGTTATGACCGATCTCTTGGACGGTGTAATTGCTATACTGATCGATTATGCACTGTGCACGTTTGAGATAAGCTTTTTCGCTGCTAGGTTGCCACCAGTTGGCGCGTTCGCCCTTCTCATTGAACTGCCTACCCCAACCATCAAAAGCGTGTGTTATTTCGTGCCCGATAATAGTCCCAATGGCCCCGTAATTCATGTATCGCGGTCGATCTTTGCTGAAGAAGACACCTTGCAGTATACCAGCCGTCAATACTGTCATGTAACCCCAAATATTGCTGTTATTTAATACATATTTATGCGCATTAGGACATTTAAATTTCGAGCTATTTACAGATAATGTTTTTGGACGAGCGGTACTCCGCGTTCACTTCAGCTGGCATTTCACCGAACATGTCACTTCTGTCGACGGGCTCCCGTAATTTGCCCAACTCATATTCCTTATTGAACAGCCGAATTTTTTCAGCATTTTCGTAATAATTGTCCTCGTCTATTTCGAGGTTTTCGTAAATCTTGTCGAGTTTGTCGTCCACAGGTTGATCGGGATAGGCGATATAGGAGTGCATCGCATCGAACTTTTGCAGTGCCCTCGATTTTGTAATTTGGTCCAACCAGTTGGTCTGTTGCATTTAGTCAATCCAATACCGGGAAAAAAACCATACGACAGTACGTATGCGTTCGTTATATGACGTAGCGCGCGTGACTATTAAGTCGATTATTTCTTATGCGGAAGGTCTTGTTATGCGCAGACCGACAAATGCAGATGAATAGAATTTGATATAATTGATAAATATTGGTCAATCAATCAGTGAAAAATGTATATGTTGTGACACGGCCATGGTGGAACAACGTATAATCTGCAGCAGCCGTACTCTGGTAAATGCAAACGTTGGCTAATTTATGCGCCCGAAGAAATCTCGACATACCGTTTCCAACATTTTTCTAACAGCTTTCCTTATATCGTCCACCATTGAGGCAGCATTCCTTTTGGTATCGGCGCTAAAGTGTTGACTCACGTACATAGATTCAATGGCGAATGATAGACTCGAAACGCTCTCAATGCATATTTTCCATCTCGGCCGTGGCTTGGTAACTCCGTGAAGAACAGCCGAAAACTTCTGTTTGATTTTGCGCATTTTTTTGTTGAGATATTCTATAGAGTTGAATGTGGTAGTTCGCCCTATGTAGTTTGCCAGAACTCTTTTTGAGGTATTGGAAATCAATTCGTCTAATTGAGCGAAGTAGACTGGGTTATCAACGATCACGTCTTGATTTTTCTCAACGGGGACCGTCGACGGCAGCATTTTCCTAATGTATTCTCGCCACGGTATGCTTGGATAGTTCCCCTTTAATTCCGCAAGTGTCATTGGAGTCTGCTCCGTAATATTACCAGTTTTGTTCACTATGCTAATCTGGCAAATAGCGAGAAGAATATTATTGAATTGATTCTATCGCGGAAATATTTTTCATTTGCACAGCTTGTATTGACAGTTCCGTTACATTATAAAGCACACCTTTTATATTGAAATTCTTTCGGCACTCTGTTCCTTCATATTGCTCAAACGTACTGCTTTTTATTTGATTTTAAGGATTTCGCAAAATTTAGTTATCGGGAATAAATGAAAATAAGTTTTCCGTACGAATTAGTACTTTCTCCGAATGATAAGTAAGTTGATCATGGTGTCTTTATCTTTTATCGTATGCTTTAAAGATATGCACGTACAATGGTCAGTTTTCTTTCGAATATCAAGGTCTCTGCGAGTTGCGTCATGGTGCTGACGCTATTCTGAGCGCCGAGACTTCTAGTGACATCTGTGATGCAGTTATAATAGGATTTGAGAATTTTTCCCAAAAAATTTTTGGATTTGCGGTACTTGAAAATTGACCAACTCGGTGGGCTAATCTATAAAAATATTCCATTATGTTGTTTGTTTGGTCCGATTGTTCAGTTTTACCGAAATTAATACGTACAAAGATGGCGCGCTCTGTAGAGTTTAGTAGATTTACATCAACATAGAACTTAATAAGTCCTTCGAAAGGGTCACCGGCTTCGCGCAATTTCCAGATGGCTTCTGTCAAGTCAAAGTTGGTTTCGTTCCATGAAGCACCCTCGATTATCGGCCATCCTCCGATTCTCCGCAAAGTCTCAAGGAGAGGTTGTACCCCTCTCGCCTCGATTGCGGCTATACATGTACTTTTCGTTAAAATATCGCTTATATATCTTTCATTAGAGATATAATCGCACCCCCTTTAAAGATTTGGGAAAAAGTCTTTGTCTTTGAGTCTCCTCATTGCCACAAAGACCGGTGTCCTTCGGTACGATAGGAATAAAGTTATATTCAGAATCAGACATTTTCTAGAATGTTCGGTGGAAGTTTATAGAAAAAGTCATTCGTTGTACTTATTCATCGAAGTTCGAAATGAAATTCTCACCAAGTACTGTATAATCGTGGTTATGTTTTATAAATGAAAAAACGGCACTGTCACTTACATTCGTTCATGCACGACTTGTAATATTTTTTTACTAGTCTGTAAGCTTTGGGCTCGTTGGGTTCAATCTTAGCCTCGATGGTAGCTCTAAGTTGCACGTACAGTTTATCTGCAGTGCTGACGAAAGCATCTATGGAGCCCTTGTCGGCAGATATTTCCGTCGAATTCTGGTAACCACCGCACGCGTACCTATAAAAATTGTCGCAAGGCTCGACGCTACCATCCATGTTGTTCAAGATCATGGTAGCTAGCAATGAAAATACTTGTGTAAACATATTTTTCTATTCGGCCTGCTATGCCTTGCTGAGTCAGAATGACGAATTTGTGAAATTTTCGACTTTCGGAAATTGGTATAGTGGGCATTTTACGCACCCGTATCGTTGCATGCTGTCGTGATACAAGTATCTCCGTTGACCCCTCGCGCGGAAATGCTGCATACATCCTGGTGTCCCCCTTCACTCTCTCCCACACCTACGTCGTGTTACCAAATTAACGTACCCTTTTATTCTTTATTTTGTCCTTATTTTTTCGTACTAACCTGCTACTGCGCCGTTGGTGGCATTGCGCGAATTCGAATTTGTTACGAGCATCGCAATGGTTATGGCGGGGGCTACGGATAATAAAATGAAGAAATCTGCGGTTACCGTTAGTCCGCGTTCCAGGCCTGGACGGCGGCGCTTCCATCCTGTTGTTTTTCTTAAATGAAGATATGTCGAGATAAATTAGTGACATATTCTCTCTCGACTGCGTCTCAAAATCAATGCGCCCGAACAAACACGATTAATGAGGCTTCGAGCTTTCGCGAACGACAAAGCTCAAAGCGTTCTTTTAAGCGAAATGACACGATTCTGCCAGGTTAATCACATATACGAGTGATAAGTTTTTGGAATTTCTCTTAAAATAACGGCAAGATAAAATGTCTTTGAATAAGTAAAATAAAATGTCGTTGATCGTCAGCGTCCGATGGATGTTGTGCCCGACCGAATATTCCTTTTTTCACATAACCTTCACTTACCCAGAGGATTATCGAAAATTAAGGTTTGAAAATCATTCTTCGCTTGAGTCAGCAGCAGATCGATGGATAGGGGAAGGTGGGGCACAGTGTGTCACTTTTTTGTAACGAATTTTTACTTTTACCAAAGTAGTCTGATTAGAAAAAAAAGGTCATAACCGATTTTATAGACCTTTGGGCGTACAATAAAACGACCATATTTTTTGCACAAAGATTAAAAATCCTAAAATAATGGGATCAAACAGAATTTGCGGATTGGCTCATTGTGCCCCACGGGTGGGGTACAATGTGTCAGATAGGTGGGTACAGTTTGTCAATTGCGGCGAAACGTAGAATACAACAAGCCGGTTGAAACTCGTATATTGGTTTGTGCCAACCGTATAGGGTCTTGCCCTTTTTACGAGCCCCAACCCACCTCAACTTCGTTCTGCCTTCCATTCCACATCCCCCCTCTTTCGCCCATTCCACTACCCCCGCCCTTATATCTCCCGTTCTACAACTCCCATGTTTACCTACCATTCCACCGACTCCCCACCTTGGGGCCGCAGCCGACTTCTCCCTCTGTATCGTATGCACCATGACATGTCTGCCATGTACATAGAGAAACTGCGGAAAACCTATACCGATTCAGCCGGTCCCAACTTTGCCTCCCAGTCACGGAACTAGTCGTCTTTCACCGAGAAATGTCGAAGAAAAACATTTCACGACGAAAGTCACGCGACTGGGGTTCGAATCTGCGACCTCCCGATGCGCTGGCCAGCACGCTAACCACTAGACCAACTAGGTTTGAAACTCTTATATTTTCCTAACATGGATAACAGATTTTCATACATACCGATAATTTCACCACGGGTATTATTTGGCAATAACATTGGGAGTCGACTCATTGTGCTCAACATTTCGATGACACATTGTGCCCCACACAATTTCCCCACAATATTTGACGTTCTCCCGGCAAGCGATTTTTTTTTTCGAGCTTCGTCGGAGCGTCGTCACTTCTTTGTTTCCTCATTGGGAGTCGACTCATTGTGCTCCACAACTCGGTGACACATTGTACCCCACTAGTAAAATATTGGATTATTGATGAAAATAACTATTAATTAAACTACGCATGGAAAAAACATTAGTCACTCAGTGCATCATAAATAATAAAACTATCGATTAGGACCGAAAACCAAAGCCGCTACAGAAAGTGTCGAAATATTTTACGTTTTCCCGACGAGCGAAATATTTTTTTTCCGATCCTCAATTCAGTTTCTAATTTTTAATAATTCTTTATGAGCTGCTATCAACTTTCTAGGCCTGACGAAACCAAATATAAATAGTGATCCAACACATAAAATTTCGAAATTTACGAGCTACAAACCTCCGAGAAACCGCATGTGGCTCACAGTGCCTCTTGACACATTGTACCCCACTCTCCCCTACGTTGAAAACTCACCCTATGTCCGTCCTCATGCTTACGGCCATAGCGATGTCGCCAGCGGTTTTTCCCCTTATTTCCAATTAAATCGCGGTTACAATTACAAATTGGAGATATTTGAGGGTGAGGTGAAACAGAGAGGATTATTGAAGCGTTACTGGCAATCTGAATGATCGCGCGTGCACTTCGTGCCATATTTAAATGCTCATTCCTCTCGCTTTTAGATGATAAAGTCGAGGTATTGCGACGTTCCGTAGGTATAACTTACGTCTGAAGCGTCTGTCAACAGAATAGACGATTAGTGAGGAATTTTCAATTTAAAAGAAATATATATTTTCTTTCTCGGATGGCAGTTCATATCGGCGACAAAACAATACGTGTCTTTGACACAAAGAAATCTTGATACCGGGTTATAAATTTTTTCGATTTTCATGTGACGCGTCAAGGATACATCGTCGATAGACTCGTGGCGAAAAGTTTGACGCGATAAGACTTTCTGTGCTTTGAGATACGACTAAAAAGTGAAAAAAAATCAAGTACATCAAATAGGTTGATGTACATGGGCATGATTTTTCATCAATAGCATTTACGAGGTGTGTAAATTAAGTAATGAGACTGGCAACGTAGCGTTTGATCTGGCAACACTTAGGATGCGGGACTTGGAGGGGCGGCAGGTGAACATGTAATACTTGTTGAAGCTGAGATGTCTACAAGTATAGTTAAAGCAGGGACTTCGTAAATTCCCTCGATAAAGGTGGGTTCCGGAGAATCAAGATCGTTGCCATATATTTTGGAAGCTGCTTTTGGGCCATCGTCCAAATATTACCAATAAAAAAATGATTATATCTAAACCTCGAGAGATAGATTTTTTTCACCTTCCACGCCCCGATAAGGATGGGATTCGGTGGTCGCGAACATAACAAAACATTTTTGCGATATTTTTTCACCAATTAGAGCCCAAATATACAAGAAAATATAAGAAATAAAAAAATAAAAAACCGTTGTGTCGCAACTTCAGGCCCATTCGTTTGTGGGGAATTCAAAGGCTTCAATATTGATCTGGAAAATATGAGCCAAGAATTTTTAGTACTTTAACATCGAAATGTTAAACTTGTATCTGAGAAACATTTGAAAAGTTGACAATCAAAAAGATACGACACTTCAGAGAAAAAATTGAAATTTCATTCAAAATTTCCGTTCTATTTTGCAGTAAAAAACTATTTTTGAAAAATGATTTTCATAAACAAGTAGGTATAAGTTTAAGGTAATATTGTTATTGAGTTGCATGCATAATTTTAGCACGATCGGTCGACTCGTCTTAAAGTTATGTTTCCCACAAACTTAACCGAAGGTTACCTTCGAGAGGCATGAAAAGTGCATGAACTTACGGAATTTTTTTTTATATAAAATAAATATTTTTGGAAATAGTTTCAATTTATTTAATTCTGCTATCAATGGAGAGTAAATGCCAACTTTATTTATACAAAAAAAAAATAAAAAATGGTGGCTCCAGCTCCAGTCAAATACTCCAGCACGGCGTGTTTTGGTCTGCGCGGGGCGCTCCACAGCCTTGACAGTTCATATTAAACAAATGACGCTTAAAAATGGTTAAACTAGACTAATTCCGGGGGGGATTTATCGTTTTTTGTTTTCTAAAAAACGGCTGCCTGTTTTTTTGCGTTAACGGACGAAAAAAAATATTTATAAATCAATTTTTGACAAAAATGGCGGCCTGATGGCCCCGAAAATTGAGTTTCCTTTCAATTGCGCAGAGATTCATATGAATCGGTTCATCCGTTGAAGCTGTAGAGCGTCCTGCGCGCTGAAAAAGGCTGTTTCCGGAAAAATACATTTAAAGTTTAACGATTAGGCATAAAAACGCATTTAAAGGTTAACATTTAGGCTGTACATTCTAAAATACTTTAGATGTGAAAATATCCTTTTACCCACGTGTTTTAAACACGTTAAGGATGCAAATTATGTTTTAAAAAATCGAATTTTTATCGTCATGAACGGTAACCTGCGCTTAAAAAATATAGTTTCGAGAAAAACGTGTTCAAAGTTGCGAATTACAAAACCTCTTTGATTTCAGTGACTTACCCCGACTCGTCAGCAATTTCAGGGCTGATTCTTGAGATGTTTAACTAACATTTTACGTAAAAAAAATATTCAATCTCTGTGCCGCTATATTTATTTCCCCTCTTAATCACTTATTTAAATTATCTTCTATTTTAGCTTGGTCTTATTGTTTACAGGCGAGGATGCATCTCTCCACTCAGGTGGTTCCCTCTCACCGTCAGCTGACAACGCTGCCAATGAGCTTCAGGGCCTTTCACTCGAGGAACAAGAGCGCCAAAAAGCCGAATGGGCCGCCGAACTCGCCAAGGTAAATTAGTGGGTGTTGATCACCTTCGTATTACTTCGAGTATAATCATGTTCAAATAAAAAGCAACGAATATGTTTTGCTTTGCTTCACCTCGGCGTTCTAGTACAAGGCGAAAAAAAAAATTCAACTTCTACAATCGTGATTTTTTTTATTCCTGCTAGGTCGAGGAAGAGATTCAAACACTGAGACACGTTCTAGCAAGCAAGGTCGGTGTTTCTCACGCTCTTAAACGGAAATTGGGAATCAGCGTCTGGCGAGAACTCTCGGACGATGTGAATCAAGGACTTCGTTCGGTCAAGGAAAGTCAAGTGTACGTGTTCTGTTGTTTTTTTATCTTCGACAACATTATATTCCAAATTATTCGTTATTCCTCTGAACTTTTTTGTCTGGACTTTTTTGTCTTCGACAACGTTATATTCTAAATAATTCGTTATTCCTCTGCACGATTTAAACTTCAGGTAAGCATGACTGTATGGATCTAAGGTAGTTTTCGTGAAAATGTCTATTTTGAGAGAATTTACTAACACGTATAGTGGATAAAAAGAACTGTGATATCTAATCGTTCGTAGCATTTAACAATTTTGTAACTTGAGATATGCGGTTTTAAAGTCAGCACATATCGCCTATAGCAGCTGTACAAAATGCTAGTCCGGTTCTTTTACCCATTAACCCATTAAATAATTGTAATTGTTATAATTATTTTCAAGCCAAGTTTTTTATATCAACAAAGGAGATTTTTTAAATAAAACTTATGCTTCCCAGTACTTTTGAGTGGGCTCTTTCAAAATCTGGGGTCGGAATTGAGTTTTTTTTTCAATAAGAATAATAAATATGGCAGCAATTAAATAAAAAAAAACAGAGAAAATCGATTTTTTTTTCTCAATGAAGACGCAGAAAAACTTTATATTTTTTTCAACCATGAATGCACAAAATGGTTGTAGTTCAACAGTATATTTTTTAAATTCGTCGTCATCATCATTATTACTTCCAAAATGACGACTATAACGTGAACATTCTAGAATATCCTTATCCTCAGCTATTATTTTACGTTTATGAAAAACTTGACAACCTATTATGAGTGTAAATAATAATCATTCAAATAATTTATGTTTTATGATAGAATATTCTATTTTCAATGTGACGAATAAAAATGACGACCGCAGAGGCTCAGGAATCTTCGATCTTTCTATATTTTACCTTGTTTTTTTTACAGTTCATTACTTAGCTAATACACATATATATTGCTATCTATGTATATTTCTATGTATGTATGTATGTATTAATAGTTATACTTATAGTTCCTTATTCTACTCTCAGTATGACCCAGAGAAAACGACATGAACGTGATAGAATTTATTTCTCCTTTGGGGTGCTTGATTTGAGTGAGTCCCTTTTGCCTCTCACTTCTTGGGGTGCTTGATTTGACTAACAAGGGGACCTTACACGCTGTCACTCACGGATTTTGATAAGTCTCAGATATGTTGTAGAGGGACCTACCCTGAGTACCTGAGTAAAGGGATTTTATACAACGCTTTTTAGTTTTCGAGAAAAAACGTTCGAAAGTTTAGCTCGTAGCTAGCATACCGGTACGGTTGCACTTCTGTCGAACCAGCGGGCGTGGTCCAGTGGACAAGGTTCCCGGCTCTGACGCTCGAGGTCCAGGGTTCGAGTCCCGTGATGGCGTTTTTGTTTTTTTCACAAAATATAAATAAATACGTGACAGCGTGTAAGGTCACCTTGTAAGTTCCCTTGCTTCTCACCTTTTGGGGTGCTTTATTCCAGTGAGTCCCCTTGCCTCTCACTTCTTGGGGTGCTTGATTTGAGTAAGTCACCTTGAGTCTCACTTCTTGGGGCTCTTGATTTGAGTGAGTCCCCTTACCTCTCACTTTTTGGAGTGCTTGATTTGAGTGAGTCCCCCTGCCTCTTACGTCTTGGGCTGTTTGATTTGAGTGCGTCCCCTTGCCTCTCACTCAAATCAAGCATCCCAAGAAGTGAGAGGCAAGGGGACTCACTGCAATCAAGCACTTCAAAAAGTAGAGGCAAGGGGATTCACTTAGATCAAACACTCCAAGAAGTGAGAGGCAAGGGGACTCACTCAAATTAAGCACCCCAAAGGAGAAAGAAATTCTATCACGTCCATGTCGTTGTCTTTGGGCCACGCTGAGAGTAGAATAAGGAACTATAAGTTTAACTATTGAGAAAATACATACATACATAGAAGTATACATAGATAGAAATATATATGTGTATTAGTTGAGTGATATGTTGAGTGATGAACTGTACAAAAAAATAAGATAAAATATAGAAAGATCGAAGATTCCTGAGCCTCTGTGGCCACCATTTTTTATTCGTCACATTGAAAATATAATATTCTATTATAAAACATGAATGAATTGTATGACTATTAATTACACTGCTAATAGATTGTCGATTTTTCAATAGACGTAAAATAATAGCTGAGGATAAGGGTATTCTAGAATTTTCACGTTAAAGTCGTGTCATGTTGGAAGTAATAATGATGATGACGACGAATTCAAAAAATATACTGTTAAACTATAACCATTTTGTGCACTCATGGTCGAACAAAATATGAAATTTTTCTGCGTCTTTAATGCGAAAAAAAAATCATACATTTTTTTTTATTTTCTCTGTTTTTTTTTTAATTTCACTGCTACCATATTCTAATTGAAAAACTCAATTTTGACCCCAGATTCTGAAAGAGCACACTCGAAAGTACTGGGACGCATAAGTTTTATTTTAAAATTCTCCTTTGTTAATATAAAAAACTTGGCTTGAAAATGATTTAAAAAATCATGATTATGCGCGTGGATATATATTTTTAGTTAAAAAATGGCGTTTGGGTCTGACTAGTAAGTCAGTTCATACTATTTCCGAAAAAGGTAAAAAAAGAAAATTATCGACCGTTTCGTTTCTGAAATATTGGGTCTATGCATAATTTCATAACGAAAATCGAGTAAATTTCAAACGCAAAATATTTAACGAAACAAGTGATTTTAATCGACTAAATATTAGGTGTAGTAAAAAGAAATCCATTATTTTTGCAATAGATGGCTTTAATAATCTGTATCTCGCGTTGTATAAGTGCGATCGGATTACACTAGATGGCGTTAGAAAGATAAGATTTCGTACTAAAATAAACATCTCAGACAGTTTTGTGATTGCTTGACTCAAAATTTTTTGGGCGCGCGTCAAAGATGGCCACCAGCAAAGTGAATATACGCCATATTTGACAGTTTTTCTTCGATCAAGGCGAAAACGCAAGCCAGGCGGCTGAAAATGTGAATAGTGTTTATGGTCCTGATACTGTAACAGCCAATCACGCGCAATTTTGGTTTCGTCGATTCCGTTCCGGTAATTTTGATGTCAAAGATGCACCACGCTCTGGAAGTCCAATTGTCGAAAATGTCGATAAAACAATGGAAATCGTCGAGTCCGACCGTCATGTAAGCACTGTTTCGATTACCCAGGAGCTAAACATTGCACAACAAACCGTTTGAAACCACTTGAATAAGGCTGGATACAAAAAGAAGCTCGATGTATGGGTGCCACACGAGTTAACGCAAAAAAACCTCATGGACCGAAGTTCCATCTGCGAATCGCTGCTGAATCGCAACAAAATCGACCCATTTCTGAAGCGGATGGTGACCGGTGATGAAAAGTGGTTCACTTACGAAAACGTCAAGCAAAAACGGTCGTGGTCGAATCGCGGTGAGCCGGCGCAAACGGTGGCCAAGCCAGGATTGACGGTCAGGAAGATTTTACTGTGTGTTTGGTGGGATTGGCAGGGAATTATCTACTATGAGCTGCTACGGCCAAACTCTTAATTCGGACCTGTACTGTCAACAATTGGACCGTCTGAAGGAAGCAATCGCCCAGAAACGGCCAGCTTTGGCCAATAGGAGAGGAATTGTGTTCCATCAGGACAACGCCAGGCCACACACATCGATAGTGACTCGCCAGAAGCTCCGGGACCTTGGTTGGGAGGTTCTTATGCATCCACCTTATAGTCCGGATCTGGCACCAAGTTATTACGACCTGTTCCTGTCTATGGCGAAAGATTTTGCTGGTGAAAAATTCGCCTCAAGAGAAGCTTGTGAAAATCGGCTGTCCCAGTTTTTTGCCCATAGGGACGAGGGTTTCTATGAGAAAGGCATAATGAAATTACCTTCAAAGTGGCAACAAGTCATCGATCAAACCGGTGCATATTAGACCTAAATCGGATCATTCTAACTATGCTAAATAAAGCCTTCAATTTCATGCAAAAATAATGGATTTCTTTTTACTACACCTTATATGTTCCATTCTGTTCAATAACTTTCTGCCATCTCTCCGCGAGCTTCTATATCCCTCTTTCATAGAAGTTCTCAGATCTTCGGGCAAAGAAGTCATTCGAGTGGGCTTCGAGGACGTCCAGGGAACTGAAAGTTTTATTATTCAAATTGTTCCGTAGCGCTCGGAACAAGTGATAGTCTGAAGATGCAAGGTCCGGACTATAAGGTGGGTGCATAAAAACATCCCACCCGAGCTGCAATAACTTTTGCCGGGTCATCAAAGGAAAGTGTAGTCTAGCGTTGTCCTAGTGGAACACTACGCCCTTTCTGTTCGCCAATTCGGGCCGCTTCTGATTGATTACTCGCATTAATTTGGCCAGTTGTGAGCTGTACTTGGTCGAATCAATCGTTTTGTTGGTTGGCAGCAGCTCATAACAGACGATTCCTTTCCTATCCCACCAGATACAGAGCATGTCCTTTTTCGCGTGTAATCCAGCCTTTGCTACCGTCTGAGCAATCTCCCCGAGCTTTTCGATCATGATCTTTTTCGATTGAAATTGTTGTAGACGATCCACTTTTTATCGCCAGCAATAATTCGTTTTAAAAGCGACCCGTTTTGATGTCGTTTGATCAGCAAATCGCAAGTTGAAATTCGTTCCATTAAATTCTGTTCGCTCAGTTCGTGCGGCACCCAAACATAAAGTTTCTTTACCATCCCAAGCTTCCATAAATGTCTCGAAACCGTGGATTGTTCAATGTTGAGGTTATGTCCGATCTCTGTAGTCGGCAAATGACGGTCGGAGTCGATTGGAGCCTTAATTTTATCGACATCAGTAGTGACTTTGTGGAGATCAAAATCTCCACAACGAAATTTCGCAAATGTCTTCCGACACACACTTTCGCTTACGGGATTCTCTTCGTATACGGCGCATATCTTTTTGTGAGTTTGCGACGCGTTTTTGCCTTTTTGAAAATGAAAAGTGAAATGCTTCGAAAATATAAGTTTTTTTTTTCCATGTTCAAAATATAATTAGGCTTCTTATAATTCGCGGATCTTGATGGCTGCTTTTTTTTAAATGTAGACACAAGCTCCAGTTTTCGCCTGATATACGACGCTTCATATGGTTGACGCATGTGCGAGCAGAGAAACAACTGCGAACGACATCTTTCGGAATTTCGCTACGGAATTATGCATAGACCCAATACAATCTCGAAAAATACGATATTTTATCACGGGTAGACGTGTAGATAAATCCAGTAGCAGCAATTCGGCAACACCGTGAGCATAGACGGGTATTCGGAAAAGCGTGAGTTGTTTAACATTTTGATTGTTCTGTATGTAGCGATATTACCTTTCTTTCTAGAAACGGGTAGACGGGTATTCGGAAAAGCGTGAGTTGTTTAACATTTTTATTGTTCTGTATGTAGCGACATTACCATTGCACAAAAACTAGTTTGTATAGACTTTTTTTCCATAAGTAATGACTTCATATTTGTCGATTTTTTATATTCAAAACCCAATGTGAGTACTGAACAGTGAGACACTTAAGAGCCATCAAGTAAAGGCATACGAAATGCCAGCGGCCAAACTCCAAACTAAGAATTTTTATGCCACTGATTTTACACAAAGTATGTCAGTACTTTTTCGAGTAATAGAGATGAAGGTATTTATTTCGATGAATTTTTTTTTGAAAATTCGCGGCAATATTTTTCTGTCACTTACACGGAGTTTCGACACTAAAATCAAAATGCTTGTATACGATTGAAATTTATGTCACCGAGAGATTAATTTAGGATGCATTAACCTTCCAAAAAACAATTACTTTCACAACATAGTTCCGGAGATTTTTAATATTCGAATTGAACCTTTATTTCAAAACTGCCGAAAATTCATTGTATTTTCATACCCATTTTTGCAGCCAACTAACGGTATCGAAACTCCTTAATTGTATATTTCACGCATATGGTGTACTGTTTACTGAACCAGATCTCTATGTGGAACACATGGAAAACGCGATAATCAATAGAATAAAATAGGAACGTTTATCCGCGTGGTCGCTGCCATACTCTCGTGAGGCCCAGAATGGGGCAGGCCAGATTGAAGATAGCCCCATTGACTGATATTGGAACAGAATCATTGAGTTATACAGATCCACATACAAAAATATTAATATCTCTGTAACTAAAAAGTATTTAAGTTTGATTCTTAGAGGGTGTTCTTGTATTGACCCCCTCTCACCTCAGTAAAATCAATGCTACCACAATGACAAATATCAACGAACTGATGTGCCATTTAATTAATAGTGAATTGTGTACCAAAGGGACAAAGTGGGACTCGTCTTCTCGTTATTACTGCAATTAATACTAGCTCCTTTATGAATCCGGAAGGAAATAACCACTGGAAGCGCGGTCCCTGTAGATTTTATCGTAGGGATACAATTGGATTACCATCCTTGTCCCTACTTCCGAATAAGGATCCAACGGTTCATCGCATTGAATCCCTATACTGAAACGTCACGCTCGCACATTGGATTCTCATCGGGAATCCTCATTGGAATGTACAAATGCAATTTCCATCCTAAAGGATTCCTACATTATCAAACATAATCTGACATGATTCTTAATGGATCCTATCGCATACTGTAAGTTGAATTTTGCAAACAAAATATTGGGTCTATGCATAATTGAGTTGTTAAAAAAAATGTTCGATTTTTTTTTAGAATTGATCTTTCGTGATATTAAACCCGAATGTCAAAAGGGTTTTTCTTTGAAATAATTCTAAAGATAATTATTAATTCTTTTTATATCACGATAATTCAAATTGTAGATGTTGGCGCGAAAGGTCACGCTATCGGCGCTGGTGCTTGTGACGTCACCGCTCAAACGCGACCGAATAGGCTTTGAATACGGCTTACACACGAGTGTATACAAAAGTAAAATTTTGTGTCATTTTACATCTAAAAATCTCGAGCATTCGAAAAAGTCGAAGTATAGATTAATTTTCGTGCAACGATGTGTGAGTGGATTCGTGAAAGCAAATTCGAGTAATTTACCGACCGTTGATAACTGAACATTTTTAGGTTAGGAGAGGCTTGATAAATTGTGTCAGTTATTGCCACTACGTATCATGAGGATTTTGAAAAAGACGTATTAAAAATAAAATATATTTCAATACAGTTTATGTTATAACACATCAAAGTGGCATTCACAGCAAAAATAAGTGGACGACGATTTCGGGTTGACTCGTCGTGCTGCATCGAACCACAGATTTCGACGTTTTATGTCTTGTGGCACATTCAGAAATACCTATTAGGGGCACTTTTCATCGTATTTATACAAAGAGGAACGCAACAAGGCTAATACTATTTTGTCGTTGCCATCGTTGACAGAATACTCGTATCACACGAGTAGTTCATATACTAGCGTTCGAGCGGTGACGTCACACAGCGCTAGGGTAACTTCGGATGCTCCCGGCGCATTTTTACTGAGCCGAACAGAACAACAATTTCAAAGTGCTATATCATTGTTAATTGTTGAAAAAAAAGAAAAATACTTTGCTTTAAAAATCGCACATGATTTTTACAATGAAAAAAATATCATTAAATGACCTAATTCTGTGGCGAAATGCCGACAGATGTCATTTGCAGTACTGCGCACAACTGGCCAAATTAAAGTGAGCAATCGATCAGAAGCGGCCCTAATTGGCGAACCGAAAGGGCGTATGGTTGTTTCACTAGGACATCGCTAGACTACACGTTGCTTTGATGACGCGGCAAAAGTTGCAGCTTGGGTGGAATGTTTTTATGCACCCACCGTATAGTCCGGACCTCGCACCTTCAGACTATCACTTGTTTAGGGCGCTACAGAATAGTTTAAAATAATAAAACTTTTAGTTCCCTGGACGGTCTCAAAAACCACTTGGATGACTTCTTTGCCCAAAGATCTTAAGACTTTTATGAAAGAGGGATAATGAAGCTCGTGGAGAGATGGCAAATAATTGACGTCATTGAAACAGACTGGAACAGATTAAGTTCACGAAAATCACTTGTTTTGGTAAATATTTTGCGTTTGACATTTACTCGATTTTCGCTACGGAATTATGAATAGACCAAATATATAGATACACAAAATGAGTGGATCTTAAAAAAGCTTATCTTCAAAAAGTATAAACCGTTTCAAAAAGTATATCTTAAAAATCGATTGAAATCTCATCACTGAAAATCCACTATAATTATCGTTTGTTAATTACATTCCTGCGCTTCGATGTAATATCACCACACGCTCACGAAGCTTGCGGGTTATGTTTCAATACGCCGCGTTTTTTCTAGTGACTGTTCACATATTTTCGATTCAAATGTGGTAAGAATTCTTAAACGGCGTTCATCAGAGAAGAGTGCAGAATCCAATTGGATCCCAATGAGGCTCCCTATGTGCGGTGTCCCTAACAAATCCCTATAGAAATGTATAGAGAGAGTTGAGGCTCCCCAACACATTTGTGCACAGGATCACGAAAGAATTTTTTTTTTTTGGGAGGTTCAACAAATTCCAGTTGAGGATTTCAAATAAAAATTCTCATACGATGTGGATCGGGAAATAGCGCGGAATCCACTTGGATTCCAATGTGGACTCTGTACATACAGCGTCCTTATTAAAACCTTATAGGGATGCGGCTTTGGGGACTTCCCAACAAACTTCTGCACGGGTGTGCGCTCGATGGCTCTCAAAACACTGCGGGCATATAGGCAGTTGAAAATGGTTGTGGACGTTGGATAATTGTTGAAGGGAATACTTTATGTCATGAGTGTGTCCGCATATACGACCGTTTTATATGTAATGGCAATTTCAGTAAGACTCAATCAAAAGTGTAATATACATAACCACGAAATCTAAAATGTACCAGGCGTTACGAGGAATAGTTTTTAACCCTATTGTAGCACAAGAACTATTTTAACGTTGGGTTAACGTAATAGTCCCGCCACAATCACATTGAAAAGTTTATTCTCCGCTCAATCGATGAAAGCTTCGAAATATTGCGAAATATCCTTATAATGTAGATTGCATTAGGTGTGTGACTTAATTTTTACAGATTTTTCAGCAAATTTATTTAATATAAAAAAATAGAGAACAACGAACTTAATCTTGGAAATATTGTCCATCGTTTTCTATGACCTTGCGCCATCTCTCAGGTAACATACGAATGCCGTCGCGAAAGAAACTTGCAGGCGTCTAGGCGATAGACATCGACGAATTTACGCACATCGTCCAGCGTTTTGAACTGTTTATCCACTAAGGCGTGTTGCATTGACCGGAACAAATGGTAGTCGGGGCCAAGTCTGGTGAATATACCGCGTGCGGGAGAACTTCCCATCCCAAGTTCAAGAGGGTCTTCTGAGTCACGCGAGCAACACCTGCTTCCTTGCCCAGTAAATAGCCTTTTCTGATCAAGTTCTGCGCGCAGTTTGTTCAATTGTCGGCTGTAGCGTTCCGCAGTCACCGTCTGACCAGTTTCCAGGAGTTCGTAATAAAGCACACCCTTCATGTCCCACCAGATACACAGGAGGACCTTCTTTAAGGGGATGTTCTGTTTCGGCGTCGATGTACTGGGTTGCCCGGGATCTACCCATGACTTTTTACGTTTGGGATTCTTGTAAAAAATATACTTTTCATCACCCGTCACAATTTTCCACAAGAAGTCCTTTTTCTTTGTTGCCGGTCAAGCAGTGAAGGCACGTGTCCATACGTTGACCTACGTTGTGTCCGGTCAACACATGTGGGACCCATCTCCTAAGTTTTTGAATTTTTCCCATTTGGTGCAAACGCTTGGAAATAGCTGTTTGGGTGACTCCTAACTGAGCTGCAAGCTCTTGTTGCATTTGCTTTGAGTCTTCATCCAGTAGAGCTTGCAATTCCGCATCTTCAAACTTTCGAGGCTGACCAGGGCGCGGCTGGTCACTAAGATCGAAATCACCACTTCTAAAACGTTTGTACCAATAATTACACGTTTCATAAGACACAACGTCGGCACCAAAAACACTACAAATTGATTCCCATGCTGTAAAAGCATTTTTCCTTGTTGGAATTCGTATAAAATGCAGTGCCGAATGTGATGTTTATCAGTTGCCATCGTAAACTCTGCTATTCTGAGAGGTTATGTAACTCACGTAGACTTGTCGTTCGGTATTCTGAAACCTTGCGTCCGATCCTTTCAAAACCACAAAAGACCGTGAAAATATTTCTATTTTAAATATAATTTTAAGCTCGAAGAAAAAATCTGTAAAAATTAAGTCATACACCTAATACATCTTATCGGGCTGTAAAAACGTATAAAGTAATGATGAAAACGCCTAATATAATGTTTATATACCACAACCATGTTTTCCTCGCTTTTTCGTGCGTGTAAACGGTACGTAAAAGGGGTATTTTACGTACCGGTATTTAAATATTGAGAAACGTCCCTGTAGAACAGCTGTCGTGTAAGAACGCGCCGAAAATCTCTAGACGCGACTACCGAACCTAAAAACATACGCTCAACGGATATCATGCTGTAGGGATTTTCGGCGCGTTCCCACAGTCGGCCGTCAAGTGCTGCCGACAGTCGTTAGGTCGAGGAATGATTACGTACGTTGCGGCGTTATTTGCGGGAAGTAACACAACCTCACTTTTACGTGACAGCGCGATAAAGCATCGTCGATCTCGCCGCGAAATACATCATTAATAACAAAATTAAACAAACGATGAGTGATACGGAAAAACATAGCAGCGATGAATGGCTCGAATGCACGCCACCAGATCTATAAGAAGCCGCGACAAAAACGACACACGAAATATTGCCGTCCAAATCGAAAAACCTCTATAACTCAACGTACAACGCATTTATGACGTGGAAGCGATAACATAAAACGAAATTGTCATCTGAATCAATCGTCGTAGCGTATTTCAACGGATTAACCAAAATTATTAATAACATAGTATGTAAAAATTTTGTGATGCACTTCAAAATTACTTTTAGTGTCCACGGGGGGGCTCCACCCCCTCCACCCCCTCAACGCGCGTGCAATACACCTTTCATTTCCGATACACCTCCCATGTGCGATACACCTTACGTACGCAACACAGCTACGGCACATGGTTGCAGCCACATATATTTTACATTGCAAAATCTCGGAAAACATGGTTTTGGTATATAAATAATCGTGTGCACCGCGGAGACAAGGACTTTTACCACTCGCGCGATGTTTGCAGTACTCGTGGTAAAAGACCCACTTTGTCTCCTTGGTACACAACGTACTATTACCTACCCCTCACTTTTGCATCGACTATCCATTCCGGCTACTAATACGTAGATACTCTGCGTATACGGATATGCACACACTACTGTAATCTAGTTCTAGTCTGCTCCAGATACTCTGCGTATACGAATATGCCCACACTACTGTAATCTAGTTCTAGTCTGCTCCAGTTGCTTCATGGCGCTAGCGTCGCTGGACATTGCTTAATTTAAATCGCTATATCTCTGAAACTAGACGGTCAAAACTCATGATTATTTTTTACCCACTTTGTCATATGTTCCTATGTAATTGACAATTAAAAAAAAAATCTGTAGAAAACTTTCGAAGTTATTGCGTGAAATGTGAAATTTTCCACTGCTCCCCAGAAGAACACGTATAAAGCCATAACATGTTTGATTGCCAATATCTCGAAATCGGAACGGTGAATCCTTCTGAAATTTTGCAGGTAATCATTTAATAGTGTCCCGAATGAGTCCTCAAAATTAAAGAAAAATCTATAGAAAAACGCTTTGACGAGACTACTACCTTAATGAATTTATCGATTTTTTTCTCGCGATTATTACTATAAGTAGATTCAGCCAGAATGAAAAATCGGAGATTATCGAACAGTTTGTGCAGGTTCAGTTTAAAACGAAGAAATAGGTTGCTTGATTCATATTCGGTAATAGTGCTGTGAGTTTTTATTGCTTGTAAGCACTATATCAGAGTCGACTCAAATCGTGGGTGAGACGATTGCGAGTTGTTCTTTTGGTCGCAGATAAATTAATTGAACAATTCTTTGAACCCAGCCAGGGTTCGGAAAAAAAATCACAAGTAGCGACGAATCGTTCGAGTTAGTACAAGCGTTTTCTTTTTACATCCAAAATCAACTTTTTTTTTAGTTTTGTATAACTCGAGATTATTCTTGGTTCTTTCCTTCATTTTTTTCCGTTGGGTCGTCGTTCAGTTATCAAAACATTGGTGCGAAACTCGGTCGGGTCACGAAGGCGGTCTCCGAAAACAGTTTGTGAGTATACAAACACGTATTTATGTAACGAAGTAAAGTTTAACAGGGTACACTATGCAACAAGTGACATCCTACGGATTGATAAAAAATATTGCTATCATAAGAAAACCAGTTTTGCAATGGAGTATTTTAAAAAATTTCGCGCCATATTGGTGTACATTTTATCCAAGATATAATATTTAATGAAAATATTTCTTCAAATGATTAGAAAAGTGATTCAGCATAACGCGAAAGGTAAACGATCAGATGGAATACTGTCTAGTGGGCTTAAAAAACAAAAGAAGCCAATTTTAGTAATGAATTATATAATTTTGGCTATCGTTGGACGGAGCCTTTTATTTTTATCTTGTTCAGTAGAAGAAATATGTGAATTTATTTTTTCATTTCTTTATTTTTATTACTCTCTAACTTCTTCTTTTGCAGTTTTGGGTTATGAATACTTAATAAGAGTCTTCGAAAATATTTCAGTGATATTTATAGCCTAAATATGCCAACAAAAAGAAAATTGGGTAATACGAAAAAAAAAAAATTCGTTTCATTCCAACGATGCAAACTTCAATGCCACATGATACGCTAAAAATAAAGTGAATCACATTACTGGTTATCTTACAATTCATTCCCAAAATATCCATCGATTTTTGGGAAGTCAGTTTTTCCATGTACCCCATTAACAATTAAGTATTGGCAATTTACTCGTTGCGATAGGAGCCCACTGACGATGCTTTACTTTTAACATTTAATTCTTCACTAATCGTAAGATTCACCCAAATAAGTTGTACGGACGATAAAGGTGTCTGAATAGAGCCCAACGGAAAATTGATTTGTTTTGGACTGAGTATGAAGGCTTTGACGGCTAAAAATAGGATAACAATTCAAATTTTTTTGATTTTTAAGTTATTTGTCACATTTTCGTCGATGGAAGTCATTGGTATTTGTAAAAAATTATTCGTAATTAAGGGATATAATGCTCCATTCTTGCTACGATTCCAAGTAGTCGGATACAAATTCTCGAAATTTTCAAACGGTATTCCATTGGGGGAATTCACCTTTCGAGATTGAACCTAAACATTGTTGAAAAGAATTAGAAGAATAGCGGCTAATAATCTGAAAAAAAAGACAAAATTTCTACATTTTTTGTTATATCAGTACAAAAAAAATTATTTTTTCTATACAGACGTCCGTTCAGTGTGTGAAGAAAATTGTGATATTGATTTTAAAAAAAAAATCAAGACCATATCTTCAGGCGTTCTTGAGTTATCGTGGCAAAACTAATAAACAGTTTTTTTTTTAAAGAAAAACGCGTTCAAAATCCGCGGGTAGTATTAACATACTGTAGGATTTACCTTAAAAAATACCTACCTCAATTAATTCTTACCTTAAAAAATACCTTCCTACCTTAAAAGTTGCTTCAAAAATTACCCGCGTTGTAAAATAACTTCTCGAGGGCAGCTACTCCTTCGGAGCAATCGCAGAACGTCGGTTATTTTGTGTCGTAGCTTCTTTTGTTGATGCCAGCAATTTTTTTCTCGACATTGCTACCTGCGTCCGGCCACATGGACCAGTCGCATAACACCTCATACTTTTGGCTTTTGTAAGCTCAATATTGTGAATTTTTCAGTTTTCTTTACGAGAAAGCACTAATAGAATAGGTCGATAACAAAAAAACTTTTTTTTTTTAATTTTAAGCCATCCTACTCCCCTTAAGGATTTTGTGTTGACCGAGATAGTAAAGCTGCCCGGTTTGTTCCATTTAGTCGTGTTGGCGCGTGATAAAATAGACAATGTCGCTCTATCTATTTTGCTCAAGAGCCAAAGACATTAATGTTGAAAAATCGATGCAAGTGATATTTTCTTTCGAACTTGTTCGGGGCTGTCCCTAGTGCCAAGTCGAATATTTAAAAAAAAACATTGTTTTTCTCTTAATATTGCTAAAATGGTTGATCATATCCTGTGAATTTTTGTCAATCTCGTAGAGAATTGAATGCTCTACACACAGAGAGAAAAGTCTATGGTATTTACAGCAAACACCCGTGGTAACAGAGGGAACACAACATCGGCGCCGAAATACTAATGTTGTACACTATGTTAGGTTTTGTTCAGTTCAAACTTCTACTATTAGGCTTAAGTTTGTACAATCCATGTGGTTAAAATTAACGATTGTCGAGTATAATTTGCTAAAAGACCTTACGAAAAGTGACTATTCGAAAAAAATCATGGTAATGTTTATTGCTAGCGAAGACAAGCAAGGCTTAGTAGTTTTAATAACTATACGCATTTTTTTTACAATCTGTTACATAGTATGTTTGGTACATTGCAAAAATAGGCTGTCAGTTCAACACTTCTCGTAGTTCACCTTCTGCTTTCGGAGGACACGTATTACTATGCATATAGCAGGTCGTATCATTTAATATGATACAAATCACTATAAAAATCGTCGCAAATCACAAGTAACATTTTATTCAATGTACATATACACTACTTCAAAGGTTAGAGGAACAGAACATTTCTTCCCTTTTTTTTAGTGTTTTTTGAAGCGCTGTAGCTCTGTGAAAAATGGTCGTATCGAGATGAAAAAAAAGCATTTTGAAGCTTCAAGTCTCTAGTTTTGAAATCGTTTGGCAACATTTTTTTGTGAGCTACGGTTATCACGCGATCATAAGAAATGCGAGTGCGAGATAAAGATTTTCAATTATTTTTTTGTCAAGGGTCCACGGGCTCGGTTAATTCTTTTTCAGTTGAATTAATGCATAGGTCAGTTAGCTTGTTTATTCAGCTTCTATTTCTTTTTTTGTTAGTCTCTCTAGATCAATTTTTTCCTGAGATATCCGACTTTGAATGAAAAAGAATCCTTTTGTCTTTGACCATCGATATCTTAGCAACCAATGATCGCACAAGGAATTAAAGGGCAGTTTTGAAAACTTGAATACATTTCCTACCAGAGCCTTTCATTGCCTTTTGAAAAACAAATTTCTTTCAGCCTTAACATCAATTTGACAAAAGAACAAAAAAATGACTTTTTTTGGTGTTTCAGTAAATCTACCACTACTTTACAAATATTTATGGAAATACTAATATTGCCAGCTTTCTTTTCAGCTTAATGTCACCCCAATAGCCCTGTAAATTTTCAAATTGATCCATCGAACCGTTTTTCGGAACCGATTGATCCAAGTTTTACTTACTTTAGAGGAAAGCAAGTGAAAATTGCAAGATAAAAAAAACCGCGCTTAAGTACAAAGAACATCCAGGAAAATGCGACGCCTATCACGAAAGAAGTGTATATTGTGACGTATAGATATTGATGGTGGTATAAAAGTCTTTAAAGCTCTTCGGAATTACGAATCTTATGGGATGACTTTATAGGTAAAAAAAGGAGTGCGTCTTGCATGTGAAGAAACACATGTATAGACAAGAAAAAGGAGCAGCAAAGCAACTGAATCAAGTGATTCCAGCAAAAACGCAATTGTAAAGTGAAGAAACATCGATTCTTACTGAGCCGAAAAAAAGCGAAATGAACCAAGTAATGTTAGTAGATTGGTCATTATACTATCCGTCAGCTTATCGCCGCCACTCTGATTCAATTGAAGACATGCGGAATAAAATATGGGCGACTTATAACCATAAAATTTTCACTTACGATAATAAGCAGTATTTCTATCGTCCGCCAGGAACAGAATCGTGGTGTCCGTAGCATAAAGCTGAAGCTGTGAAAATAGTGGAAGAGTATGTGCATTCGCCTCGTAAAAATGATCTACAAACATTTTTATAAGTCCTTATATACGCGATTTCGTCAATTTTCGTTGGTACATTTACAGAAGCCGTGAAAAAAAGTGTCGCATGTATTGCCAAATTGTGGTTCATACAATATTGATTCTATTTTTTCTTAATTACCTAATGAAGAATAAAAAATATAGAAATATAAAAAAAATGGCGGTGTTATTGGCTGGTAATTAAATGGTTATTCTTGAGGAACGTGTCGATGGTGATAGTCCTCGGCGTCGAACTGAGCGTCCGAAAAAGAAAATGAACATATTTATAATTGCATAAAAGATGGCCTTTTGATGCGAACCAACAAAAATATTTGAAAAGAAAAGCATGTTAAAATGGGAGTACGTAAACTTTCCAATTTTTTATTATCGGGTCTCTGCATAATTCCGTAGCGAAATTCCGCCAGATGTCGTCCGCAATTGTTTCTCTGCTCCCACATGCGTCGACCATACGAAGTGTCATGTATAAAGTGAAAGCTGAAACCTGTGCCGACATTTAAAAAAACTGTCCACCGAGGACCGTGACGTATAGGAAGTTTTATTATATTTTGGATATGGAAGAAAAAACGTGGGTTTTCGATGCATTTCACTTTTTTATTTCCGAAAAGGCAAAAACGCGTCGCAAACTTAAAAAAAAACATACGCGCCGCGTACGGAGAGAATGTTGTAAGCAAAAGTGTGTTTTTCGGAAGTGGTTTGCGAAATTTAATTTATACAGAAACATCCTGTTTCTCCCGCCGCACATAGAAATAATTCCTCAACTCAGGGAATACCCTTGAACAAGTATTCGAAGAAAAACCGAAAGCAACAGACTTTGCTGTGAGAATGTTCTTAGTCTTGGCCTCTACGATGACGTTTTCTATGCAGCACAGGCGTATAGAATCTAAAATATTAGTTCGACGACGCAAGGCTAAGGCGGCTAGGGAGATTTGAAATTCTACAAATTGAGTCGAGCTTAAGCGTTTATAACGAGGCCGCGAATCAATAGAAAAATTATTTTCTTTTAAGGGGTATTTATTATTACATTATAAAATACAAAAATTCCTCAAGATTTCTTCACAGGCGCCCCAATGAAACGAGATAAACTACGTCAAATCCAATCTTACTAGGGTTCTAGTCAAATGGACGAAGATTTTTGGGAAACATTAGGCGTACTTTTTCATAGGCTTCCTTCTATTGATTATATTTGGAAAATTGGAAAGGAAAATGAAATGATGGGTGAATAACCGAAAATTAAAGAAAATTCGAGTCATTTGTTATTATAAAAGTGCAGAAAAATGTATTTTCAATTAGATGTCCGGTATAATTAATCTGCCATATATACATTTTCTTATTTTATAATGTTATAATAAGTAGCGGAGCGGGGGGGGGGGGGGGGCAAGACGGGGTTGGCGGGCAACGCGTTGCCCGCAACCCCATCTCTCTCCTACCCCTAAAATGAAAAAAAAATTGTTATGAAGACTGTCTATTTTTTAAATTTAAAACTTCCCTAATCCTCTTAAATATCATATTTTTAGAGAATTTTATGCTCTTCAAGTTTCATATAACTATTTTCGATGTGTGGTGAACCTCTGAGGCGATATTTAAAAGAGACCATCTTCGGCAAACTGCTGCGCTCTAACTGTAAAAATATTAATCCTACAAAAAAACCGATAATAAATTACGACAAATTTTCTTCTGCATAAAAATAGTTATCATTTTTATCGTAGAATTAACAAAAATTCAGCTTTTTTAAGATGGCCGCGCGAATTTGGTTTTGTACTCAGGCGACACCCTTGAACAAGTTCCAAAAAGCATATTGGGTGCATTCATCTCACCTTGCAGGGCGCTTTTAGTGTCTCGGACTCATGGAATAGTTGGAATCTTGAGAATTTTATTGCTGTAGAGATGTAAACATATTTTATTTCAATGCCAAGAGAATCGACGGATCTAACGTGTACTTTATGGCTTTATTTAGCAAATGCTTCTTCATTGCTTATATTGTTTTGCAGCTAATCAATTTTCCTTGTCATCTCCATGCATCAAGTTAGTTAAGATTTCGATCTCAATAATATTCTAAGGAACATTGCTATCTTGCAGAACAGGCTATGAGTGAACACGTAGCTCAATTGTTGTGCTCTGGGATGGTATCCAAAAAGTCGAAAATGATTTTTTTAAATTTACAAGTGCAAAAACATTTGCTAGAAATTTCTAGAGAACATTTATCTATAACAATTGTACCAGAGATGGGCATACCTAAATTACAATGTAATTCAATTATTAATCTGGTTAAAAACTAATTAAATTACAAAATAATCTCACTGAACTGCATTTAATTACATTTTAATTGTAATTATTCAGGACCTATTATGAAATCTTTTATAATGTATTTAATTACAAAGTAATGTGATTAAAATGTATTCGAATACTTTGTAATTTAATTACTTTGTTACTAGTTATGGTGTAATATAGGAGAAAATAAAATTTTATCCTCTAAAGTTTGGAAAAAACGTGATAAATTATGTCTCGTTTGAACTAAAAAATCAAAATATTGTTTAGCCATTAGTTAGCAAACCGGTTTATTCGAATTAATATATAATCGATTAATTTGTAATTAGATTAACTTTCAATTAAATTACATAGTCATTAATTACACTAGGCACTTGAGGTAACTAATTACTTAAGTAATCTGTTAGAAAGTAATTGAATTATCAATTACTGTAGTAATTGTAATTGTTAATCGTTGATTTAATTACTTTTTGCCCATCTATGAATTTGTCCGTCTCTGGCTGCGTAAACAAAAATATTCCACGAACATGATTTTGCGGTGTGTTGGAAAAAATGGGAGTATTTAGTTTTCAAAATTATTAATGATCGGTCGCAATTTCCATTAACTTCAAAATGATATTTGGGTGAAACTGCATGAACCAAAGATCCTGAAAAAGAAAAGTATCCATAAGTCGATCCTGTGTGATGAAACCGTATTGTTATTCGTTTCAGATTCCAAAAGACAGAATCGGTCTTCAAGAATACAGCCGAGGTAACTACCAGCATTCTGGGAGGTTTGGGTAGTGGTATATCCATGAAACTCGGTCAGATGCGCAATTCGGACAGTTTCCGTTCGCTTGAGGAGCGTGTCGGTTCTGCCTATGAGAACGTTAAGGTACGTGCATAAGTAGCTCACTAGAGAGTTAACAGGTTCCAAGGTTTCGCAGCCACTAGTAACTCTGACAATGTCATCACATCTATCCGTCCGGCTGTCGCAGTAGACTTCACTCCTCTTGCCCTTTATTCTTGTAATGTGTTAGTTTCAAATTAAAAACAATTTATGAAAACAGTAATTAATCGCAACGTTTAGGTAAAATCATTATCGTTACTTCAAGGGGTTTAGAGGGACCTAAAATTTACAAAATTGTCTTGCGTTGTTAATAACACGGCCGCCTATAAATATAAAACGTTTTTTCTTTTTAGTATGATTTAGTAAGTAAGTAAAATTTAGTAAGAAATTGTGTCGAGTTTTATCCCCAGGTCATTAATATCAGTGTTCAACGGAATGAAGAAAAGAATTTGATTTTCAAATATCCAATCTGGTTTTACCACGATTCCAGTCGAATGGATGAAGACTTTGGTACATCCCAGGAATATTTATTTTTTCTAGTCTTCCCTGTTTATTATATCTGAAAAATTCACAATGAGAACATTATTAAGAATTGGTTTCAAGATAACGTTAATAAAGGGAAAATTCGGGTTATTTGCTGTTATAAAATTGTAACACATATTTTTTTTATACCAGATAAAGATTTAAATGTTGCCTCATAGTGTTTTACAACTTCTTCGTAAATTCTAAGTTCTTATCTCCAGAAGTTTCCGAGTTGTGATGAAATCAGATTTGATCAAACCTCCTTAATGAAAAATAAAATTTCGGAAGTAAATAAAGGAAAAGTGTTTTCGATGAAAACTAATTCATTTGATAACTATGAATCGTTAATACCCAAGTTTTTTTTCTTCAAAATAAGTGAGTTGTAATTTAATATGACGATTTTGTACATACCTAATGAGCCGCGGCATTTTTTCTAATTTCATTGGCGATTCTTTCGGTGCCGATAATTTGACATAATGAATCATCCTTTCTGTAACTTAGTAAGTCAAGATATTGACAAAGTATGAACAAGTGAGCGAAAGAGAGTGGGCGAGGGGCAGGAAGGGTTGGGAAATAGAATCGTACTTTTTTTTTACTCCTTTCACACTGATGGTATATTTTTTATAGACAAAGGTCGTACCGTCAAGATCTAATTCGACTCAGAGCTTTGACGAGGCGTTACGAGAAGCCGAAGCAACGAGACGTGCATCGGCGACGCCAATGGCGACGAGCCCGACCATTCCCGAGGACAAACTTCTCTCTTAGAACACTTCGCCCAGATTTTCGTCTCCTCCGTTCTTGTTAAAATTTGAGGATTACGCACCGGTCACCAGGAAATAGTAAAAAACATAAACAAGAAAAAACGACAGAGGGAAGAGACAAAACAGACAATGAAGTGGAAAAACTCGTACATCTGAGGATGAACGCATTTATTACCATCCAAAAGTTTGGTTAGATCAGAGTTTCAGTACTTACGATTCGACAACAATATGAACAAAATTCAAAGTTTGTAGTTGTTATGAACACGGTGTCTGAATAACAGTAATTCCCGAAATTTATCAAAGTAAAAAAAAAACTCCGCAATTCTTTTATTGTCCGAATATATTAGAATTTTTTTCTCTTGGATTTTCTTTTTAAAAATGATGAAAGGTGGAAATACAATTGACATTTCTTTATCAATAAAAAAAAAACAAATTAGTTATTTTTTCAACAATTATAAAAAGTTTCAAACATACAAACTTCAAAACAATCCGAAGAAAGGAATTTAAAAAAAAACACACTTAGGAAAAGTTTTTATTTAACAGAATTAATTATTTCCTTTTCATACGAAGAACTTTTCTTATTGATTATTTGTTGAACGATTATTTGTTTGAACGATTGGTTAATAACTTTTCCTATTCAGAGTAAATGTTCATAACATCTCGAATATGTCTGAATTTTTTGAAGTTTTTTTTTGTTAAATCGCAATGCACTAAAAGTTTGCTCGAATCGGACTCATGGTTGGAAATATAAGTATATACAACCTTAACCGCGGAAGAATCAACGAGAGATGAAAATTTCATCGTTCACCTAGGCACCTTCCCCGCATCTTCGTTGGATACCGGAAGAGAGTTCAAAAACAGAAGGAACTCTTCTTTTCTTACATCCGCATTCTCACTAATAAAAACAGAACGACCCCGGTTAACGAATTACGAAAAAATATTTTTAAGCGTTAAGGTGCCAACCATCTAATGAATTCGGCCCTTTTATAACTGTATTGGCGGCGCCAGGGATATAGACGTAAGAGGTTAAGGGAAATCGAACGTTTTTCAAAAACCGGAGTATGCAACAATGTCAGCATCGATGTCGCTTTATTGAATCATTGTCAAGCACGAATGTGTGTGAGCACGGTACTCAAGAGTCACAGATGGGCATCGTTCGTTATTTTGATTCATTGTATTCTTTGCTCACTATCCCTATAATTTATTGATCAGCTTTTATTCAACGATATTTACATACGCTATTTCTAGTTTCATCAGGGTCATTGTATTACAAACTCGAGCAAAGAATTTTTGTAAATTTCGTATTCGTTTCTGGCTAAAATCCTCAAATTGTCCACGGATCTATTAAAGTTTTTTAAGCTCCAAAGATGAGACATATCCGGTTACAAATACCATAGGGTCACTCTCCTAAAGTGTGTATTGCAAAATATTTTTTGTAAAACAGCAAATAATACGTTCTTTCAAAGTAACGAGAGGTGACAATCTCTGATGAAGGGCCGTGGTATACCCGTCCTTTGACAATATTTCCATATACATATTTACATATACACTACATTATTTTTATGAGCGCAGTCACGGACACGTGAAGTTATACACCGAGTAAAATTTCCCATAACCCGATACCTATCATAAAGAGAAACGCTCGCGGAAGTGGAGAAAATTACTTACATACATCGGTATAATAAAAGACACCATGAACGGAAAAAGAATTCTAGGCTCTTAATGATGTATCGCCTTTACATTCACAGTCAAAAAGTTGGTTCGATCAGTATTTCCGTACTTCACGATTTAGCCGAAATATGAAAAAATCCAGACGTTTAAACTTACTGTCAACCTTGGCTTCAAATTATAATAATGCCAAAAAAGTTATTCAGGAAGAGATCAAACAAATATTTGTTGAGTGAATAATCGGAAAAAAATCATGAGATACTTTATCGATTTTTCTGAATACTTATGTTTTTTTTTCAGAATATTCTCCCTTCTCCATTTTTTTGACAACTTAAAATATAGATAAAAAAAGAAAATGTTTTATGTACTTTATAGAAAGATTTTAGATTATCCTTAAGAAGTTTACAAGACATTAAACTAACAGTTTTGTAATTGGACCATTCAGAAACACCGAAAACAGGAATTTAAAAAACGGGGCCAAATTTCAAAAACAAACTTTAGTATATAGAAACATTAAGTATATTATTTTCTATCAAGCATTTGTATTACTGATGCTTTACGGAAGAACTGTTTGTTCAATGAAACTTTTTGGCTTTATTATTTTTCGAAATTGATGCTGATAATATGTGGGATAGGCTTATTTTTATTCAGATTTCTATCGAATAGCGGAGTACTAAGATATATATCAAATCAATTTTTCAGCTAGATGATGTACGTGAGAAACATCCTTAACGTCCGATCCGATCGATTGATCGATCAACGAAGAGAACAAGAAGCATAGAAAGCTTCTATGCAGACATTTCTTCGGCTAGACTGCACACTGCGGAAGGGAGTTTGCTTCTCGAAGATATTCGTATGGATATTGGATTCGCTTATGTGGGAATTAACGATATAGTAATTCGGGGTGTCGAGAATTTAAAGCATGATGATGAAATAACAGACCTATTGTGCCCTGCATTGGATAATCTATTATTCGTGAGTTCGGTCGCTGCGTTGGTGTGTAAATTAGTTATTACCTATATGTACGCGAAAACCGTATTCGGATGATTTTTGTCCGCGCTTTCCGCTGTATAACAATATCCTTGTTCTCTAATGGCAAATAAATTATTTCATCAAAGTCTGAAGTTTCTTACTTCTTATTTCAATATAATAGTTCATTGAGTACGTAGTTCATTAAATTTCTCATTTCTTAAAACGGAACTCGTTTTCTGTTACGCATCATTCACGAACGTTTAACAGGATACACCGACCAGTGAATGGACGAAAACTGATTTATATTTAAGGCCAAGTGTCACACCGACCAAGCGGCCATGAGTGCGAGAGAGATAGCTGATTTGCAGATTCTCAATGATTTCTGAAACCGTTAATTTTTGGGAAAGAATAAAACGTGTGACACATGGCCTTAAGGACAAGTGTCACACCGACCGAGCGGCCATGAGTGCGAGAGAGATAGCTGATTTGCAGATTCCCAATGATTTCTGAAACGGTTAATTTTTTGGGAAAAAAGAAAAGAAACACGTTCCGCTCTGTTGAACGACGAACAACGGCTTTCTCTTCTTTTGCCCGAAATATGGTCTAGGAGAAAACTTGGCAGTAGGATTTATACCGACTGGACGTGTGACACATGGCCTTAAGGCCAAGTATCACACCGACCGAGCGGCCATGAGTGCGAGAGAGATACCTGATTTGCAGATTCCAAATGATTTCTGAAACGGTTAATTTTTGGGAAAAAAGAAAAGAAACACGTTCCGCTCTGTTGAACGACGAACAACCGCTTTCTCTTCTTTTGCCCGAAATATGATCCGTCTAGGAGAAAACTTGGCAGTAGGATTTTTACCGACTGGACGTGTGACACATGGCCTTAAGGCCAAGTGTCACACCGACCGAGCGGCCATGAGTGCGAGAGAGATAGCTGATTTGCAGATTCCCAATGATTTCTGAAACGGTTGATTTTTGGGAAAAAAGAAAAGAAACACGTTCCGCTCTGTTGAACGACGAACAACGGCTTTCTCTTCTTTTGCCCGAAATATGATCCGTCTAGGAGAAAATTTGGCAGTAGGATTTTTACCGACTGAACGTGTGACACATGGCCTTAAGGCCATGTGTCAAAATGAAAATTTCGACGTGGCGTCCCGTCACGGCGGCAGTGCAGAGCTCGTAGCTTTAGCTACGAGCTGCCGCTTAGTACCGCCGGATGCCGCAGCGCTCGTTTTCTATAAGGTCAATCCCGCCAATTCGGAATAATTCTTGTGAATGTATAGCGCTGGGAGACTATACTAAAGGTGTCCCAACTATGTATTACGTAAATGGTATACTGACTGCTGGAAATACAGTTTCCATTGCGGCCACTATGTGGCGCCGGTGATGGCTGACGCATCGGCGGTTGTAGGTCGGCGAGAAACTTCATTCCATTGAGCGAAGATGAAAAGGAACATAACCAGAAACGGAATATTCAAACGCCCCATGCTCATGCGCACACGAACCAGACGATAGTAATTACTGCGGATTGTTTATAACAAATTCAGAATCCAATCGTGGATATACATGTTACATTGAGAAACATCGTGAATGTTTATTTTTCATGTAAAAAGTTGAGTTTCCGACGTAGCCGTCGTTGACCGTATTATTTTCATATCCTCTTTTCAAGTCGCCACGGGAAAGTTTGAAAAAAAAATTATTGCAATATGTTTTCCGCGAAATGTAACAAATGTCTTTATAAACTATAAACAATATATCTTTAAACATGGAGACATTGCAATATTGTTTCCAAGTGATAGCACTTGGTGCATTCTGGAAGGAATATGCTAAACCACTTTCTCAGTAATGTTTCTTGTGCCGAATAAAAAAATTTTATCAGGCTGGTGACGCTCTTAGAAAAACTGGCAGCTTTCATTCGTGGCAAAAATCAAAACGCGAGCTAAAATATAGGCACATCTCTTGAATAAAAAGATCAAGTGTGACTATTTCGATTACCGATGAATCGATCGCAAACGGAAATCATATTTATTGAAAAAAAGGAGAAAAAGAATGACAAATACCACATTAATGAGCGAGTTGTTTAAGTTTCAACAACGCCGTTGACAATCACAATCCAATGGCAAATCCACAATCGTGAGTTTGAGCTTCTCCTGCTGTCAATTCTACGGTATAAAAACTCATCATCTTCTTTTTATTTTTGATACAAACCTTCATCCACTGCCATGTCTGTTTTTTCGCTAGTTTCCCAACTGCATTGCGTAGCCCTCTTCTCGGACTCTTCGTTATTAAACCTACAGTGGCGGCCATATTCATATATAAAGCGAAAATAAAAATCAGCATAATTTGTTGTATACTTTTATTTTGACGGGAAAACAAAAATCAATTGTTTTCTATAAGTATATTTTATGTAGAAACAAATGGCAAAATAGCTTAGTTTTTTTTTATCACTATCATGGTGTCATTATTTTCATACACAAGTAAATAATGTTTACTGAAATCAACAACCTCGTATCATCTCTCTCACACGTGGCTACCTTCATTGTGCTATGCGCCAACTTCTACCCAGCGCTGCCGGTGGCTCAATCAAGTACTACTTAAATCCAGCAGATTCGCGTACCATTTTTCCTCTATCCTTCCCATTAAGACTCCTCTACACTACTCGCGAAGTTAATCGAAGTTGAGCCAGGACCACGGTCTTACATACAGGTCTGGAAACTCTGCCAGAATTCGCATGGTGGGGGTAGGCCGCTTACGGACGAAAATATTCGTTGAGAATTGACACTATGCGGCGCTGAAATCTTGCCCCCAGTTGAACATAACCACCAAAAATAATTTTGTAAACAAAAGCGACTCATTAGTGGATTTCCTGTGCTATTGACTTATCGAAAGTGAAAAAATGCCGAGAATCTGTGTTGTGCCGGGGTGCAAAACTGGAAGCAGAATTGAATTATCGAAGCACTCGTTATTTCGCGTGTTGTAATAATAAAATGCGACGTGGTATAAATGATTTCATCATTTTGTTATTTACCCATACTTCGAAACCTTTACCAACGACCAAAAAACCGATAAAAAAATAAAAACTTTTATTTAAAAATTAATTAGAATTTTTATTTGAGAGAAAGAAAATAATGACATACAAAAACAATACAATGTGTATAAATAATTAATACATAACCAGAAACCTATGCAAATGCAAAAAAAAAGCCCACTCTTCGGGGATCGAACTCGGCTCCTTCAAAACGGTAGCTCAGCACCCTATCCGTGCGACTACGATTATCTTTACATGAATAAGACAGTTTTCTAATATTTAAGTTATAGCCACGCTTGGGGTTTAATTAGATTTGGCGGCTTGTTGGGTTGGTTCACCGCTTAATTTTATTCATTATAATTAGCTATATTGGTACATATACCACCAATATATATATATATATATATATATATATATATATATATATATATATATATATATATACTGCAGAACCAATAATTGAAATGAGGTGTTACGGAGACAGGCAGGTGCAGAGTATTGCGGCGATTAGCTCTGTCTTTTTTCAATACCTCCGTCTGCCCCCGTACCGCACTTCGCCGCCAACTCTTTTAAGATAGCAGCGCGCCTAGCGGCCAGTGCATTAAAAAATTTTCGTCAGTAAGCGATCCCTCCCATCCGACGAAGTTTCCAGATCTGTATGTAAGACCGTGGCGAGGACAAGAGTGTAGAGGCATTTCGTGCTTCTTCGCCTCGCTTTGCTTCGCTTCGGGCGACTTCCGATTGGTGACGGTATTTTGGGTCGAGTCAAAGGGCCGAAGTCGCGAGCACGAGTTCTCGCGAAGTTAAGCGACAGGTTCTCGCGAAGTCGAGCGAGTAGTGTAGTGACGCTCCTTGTACTCGGCTAGCTTCGGCGAGGAACTTCGAACGAGTAGTGTAGAGGGGCCTTTAGAGTTGGGACTCCTTCAGTATAGTCTCCCTGGTATGGCGCACGCAGCCACGTATCACGAAAAAATAACGGCATGTAAACCGAACGAATATACGTTATTGCTGCCGCTTCCGATCTGTCAAAAAACAATTTGTTGTTTCGGAGGGATACGAGCGTCGTCAGTAACACAAAGAGTGCGAGCTGAGCGCCGTCAGTGAGAAAACAGATAAACTAGATTTTTGCGATCGTTGTTAATGTTTTGAGCTTTGTAGGTACAATTTTGCTACTTTTATGTAAAAAAAAATCGCAACCCTATTTATCCGCTATGTTTCCACAAAATGAGTTCAAACAAAGCTCAAAATGTGTTTTTTCACTATCATCAATATTGCATGAACACAACAAATTTCATCACAATTGTATGAATTGGTAGACATCAGGGTTTAAAACAAGGAGCCCAGATACCAGCAGACTAAACTCCAATGCACAGAAACTAAAAAAAGCATACCCGAAAATGTGACGCACAGTCATGGCGCTGCAGTACCGCAGAGCCCTATATATAATAATATATTGGTCGACGAGGTGAAAGTGATCGGATGAGTTTCTAACCTCACGGCAGACCAAGCGTGACAGCAAACGTCAACATTTCCGCCGATCTAGGATCCTTAATTTTTTTACTACATTTTTCGCTTAAAAACTGTTCTGTATGCATGTTAATCACCGTATCACTTCGTCTTGAATTGTACTATAATTCTGGCACCTAACATGATTAAAGGTTACGTACATCAGCTGTGAACTAGCTTACATCGGGCCACGGTCGTATATACAGGTCTGGGCACTCCCGCATGCTTCGTATCGCGTGACCCTTATTGAAGCAATTTAAGTTCCAAAACTGGCCGCAAAACTTGGAGCGGCCGATTTTTGCGACAGAGAGCGATGTATTATCGCATGTGTATTGCCTTCACATTAACGTGGTTGTAATAAGAGGTAATACAATAAGAGGTAATACATGCTATATAATTAGTCGAACAAAAAGACGAAAAGCTTAAAAAGAAAATACGAGCGATAAGTCATTAGTTAATGGTAATCGTCAACTTTGAGAGGGATAGGCTTAAGTCTTGCTCCACCAAATTATATTTTTCTCATTACAGAGAGAAAATATTGCTTTCGAAATTAACGCGTGAATAGATATGAAAAAAAATGTTGAAAGTGAGGGGAATTATAAAAATTAATAATTTCGATTGCATTTTTGCATGATTTGTTTATTCCCTTAATATTTGATAATCTGAACAATTTTTTTCCTATATCTATTGTTAATAGAATTATCCATTTATTACTGGCTTTACTGCCTTCACTAATTTAGCCCGCAACACTTTATCTTTCGGCACCTTCAATAACGACACGCGCTTGGCTGCACCCGAGCATTCGCTTTTGCATCGCTATATGACGTACATTTCAAGCATCGCAAAATTGTCATTTCTCAATTTCTTTTTAAATGAAAATTACATTAATACTTTGATTCGTAATATGCATTATACATAAATATAATTGTTGATCTAGTGACGCAACGAGGTTATGTAGAATGTACCCGTAAACACAATATAAACCACTGCTATATGTAAGCAAATCGGTCGTCCCGATACGAACGAGGTGGCATAAATTGGAACCAAATTGACCTCGCTAAGGGTTACAATATCTTGGCTGGAGTGCCCAGACCTGTTTATAAGACCGTGCATCGGGCCCATGTTTTGCGTATATTTATATCTAGGGCTCCGGAGCACCCCAGCGCCATCCTAACTCTTTACCTTTTTAGGGACGAGTTTAAGGGCCGAGTATGGCCTCCTGTATCTAGGTTTCATGGTCTCAAATTTCAAAGCGATGGGAGCGGTATGCTACATGGCCTTAAAATAAGTAAAGAATATGAATCATCGATAAAAATTTGAATCACTATAATTTAGCAAAAAAATCACAGGTATCATTCAAACCAATTTCTTAGTTCAATACTGAATTTTTATGCCACACGGAATTTTTCTATATGCGGGGCACTTGCAAATCGCACAACTTAGTTATGATACGACTGTGCACAATAGGTGTTTTAAGGAGGTACGATCACGGGGTCGAATACAACTTTCGGGCCTGAAATTTTTATATGATGTTGAAGAATACGTTGTGCATCCTTTTGAAAAATTTGAACTATATTGACCGTTCAGTTTTTTCGTAGTAAAATTGGAAAGTCGAGCACTTTGAGCTAGTGACGCACGTCGTCTTATAGAGACGGTCGACCGGAAGTGCGGTGATCACGGTTTTGCTACTCACGTATCCAACCAAGGTCGTTGGAAAACTGAAATTTGATAAATTAGACATAATAGATATTGTAAAAAATCGAAAATTCGAACTTCACCGTGTAGCTCAAGTACTACATTATAAACCGGTTTCAACTTCCGGTTGAATATTATCATAATCACGAAATAGTACCCATAGACTTGCCAACGGCGGGCGTAACAGCTGATTAGTTTGGCGAGCATAACCTAGCTCGTAGCGACAGTTTTCGTTGTCGCTGGCTGTGACGGCCAATCGCATACACGATCAGAGGAAAGGGAACCTCTTATTGGCTGCCGCTAGGTAACGATAATGAAAACGGTCGCTGCCGAGTTACAGAATCTCGGTACTGCGTGGAAATTGTCGTGAAGACTCCAGAGTCGTTGACGATCTAATTTTTCAGTTTTGATTAGTAAATATGCAATAAATAAAATATTTACCACAAAATTAACACTTTGGGATCAACAATACGAATATTCAACATAACTTAACATAAATCAGAACACTCGTGGGGCGACAAAAATTTAGTCTCTTTGTTGACCTTGAAGGAGTAGTCGTACCTCCTTAAAGGCGAAAACATTTTTATGAGTTTTGAAGGTAAGTATTATTTTTATTATTTAAGATAGAATAAATCTCCGATTTTTTGTAAACTTTTTCAACAAATTTGTAATAATAGGTCATAATGGGACGTGTTTGTTCACTGGTGCTGTATTCTAACCTATTTCCAGGGAATGGACATATCGATGGTCCCGAGCTGCTCTATCTTATCTCGCTCGGACCTTTACACAGTAGCGTAATTGAAAGGGTCCCAGATGTACTAGCGTAACTTTCGCGCCCTGCGCGAAGTATCGTATCTCGGCAGACCCTGTTCATTCTAACGCATCTCCGGGCGCGCGTGAGATCCATCGTATCTCCCGCAGCCTTAGAACGGAGTATCGTAACTCGCCGACTGCGATATGCTCTATCGTATCTCAGATGCACCAAAACGTTTCATCGTAAGTCGAAATTTGGTGATTTTCGAAAAACATCACTACTAAGTTCGTTCGAGCTTGAAGAATGCCCAGACAAAATTTTAAATCATTTTGATAATTTTTTGTGCTATAATTAAGTAAAGTAAAACAAGATATCGTATCCCCCCGCGCTCTGAAAGTTCCATTCTAGTTTCTACTCTATCGTAAGTCGTCGAAAATCTCGACAACTTACAATAAAAGAATAAGTTATGTAACGATACCAGTTATAAGTATGTTATTATTATGACGTGAATGGAAATAATATAATAATTCATTGATTTAAACAGATAATTAATTAATCATGAAATATAGAAAAATAATAATCGTAATGATATTATTAACACATTTTGAGGTTGGGCGACACAAGAATTGTATTACGGTTATCACTATATCTATTCGTTTGAAAATTGACTGAGATTTCGCGATTTTATTTGAAACAAAAATTGATTACCAGTTACGAGATATTTTATTGTTTAAATTTTATTCCGAAAACTTTACATAGTATGAAACAATTTCATTAGAAAAAAATATGCATTAGGTAAATCTCTACAAGCAGCTATTTTTCATACAGTTCCATACAAATTATTAGCCCACATACATGTGCTAATAATTTGAATGAAAGACCTTTCGTCGAAGCATGTCGGCTGTCGGAGGGAAGGCCTACCAAAGACCTTTCGACCGAAAGATATGATGAATATTATGATAATAGTATTCTATTTTCACAGCGCTTTTCATGTCTAAAAAATATTCTGCGTATAATGCGCAATATTTAGACATAAATGTTGTGATGATTCAGTGACATTTTATTTTTGAGAACGCGAAACTTTCAAACCGCGTTTACTGAAAACTTGCGATTCGTAGATACGATGAAACGTTTTGGTGCATCTGAGATACGATAGAGCATACCGCAGTTGGCGAGTTACGATACTCCGTTCTAAGGCTGCGGGAGATACGATGGATCTCACGCGCGCCCGGAGATGCGTTAGAATGAATAGGGTCTGCCGAGATACGATACTTCGCGCAGGGCGCGAGAGTTACGCTAGTACATATGAGACCCTTTCAATTACGCTACTCCTCGAAGGTCCGAGCGAGATAAGATAGAGCCGCTCGGGACCATCGATATGCAGATAGACATTTTACGACAACGCGTTGGCAACACTACGCCATGCGAGAGGAAGTTTCGACGGCAAAGAGGCATCTTTTGCAGCCCCGTTAAAGCGTGTTCTAGCAACATACTATTATGTATCCTGAACTGATGAATGTTAGTGTTAATATTGCCGTGCGAAAATAGAGAATATTGGGATTATATTTGCAGTACGTTGTGGCGCTCCGTTACTGGTACAAACGCGATAGGTTATCACAGCATTCGGATAGAGAATTTCGAATGCGTTGTTCCCGCAAGGTGAGCTCACATTGCAGGCATGCTGTGACGTTTCGTTGACGGCAAAAACAAACTACGTGATTATGTCATCCCGGGAAAAAACGTTCATATCAGAATATATCTGAATGTATCTGAATCATATCTGTAGAATCAGATATGATCAGAGAAGAAAAATGGCCAGGTCTGATCATGTAGTGTCATGACAGATCATGTATGCTTATATCTGCCATGTAATGATTATATCAGAGAGACCATGTATAGTCAGATATAAGCATACATGACCTGTCATGACACTGCATGATCAGACCTGGCCATTTTTCTTGTCTGATCATATCTGATTCTAAAGATACGATTCAGATACATTCAGATATATTCAGATATGAACTTTTTTCCCGGGACATATGACGTCACGTAGGCGTACGTTCCAAAATTAAAAAAAAAACGCTTTTTCCGATACGGATATTTATTCCGATGGTGTACTTACCATATTACAGTCGTCCTGAAACAGATTCCTGCGAAATTTTTTTATCATTTACCTAGCCTCGAACCTACCTACTTCTAGACCTAATGTACGTACGCTAACCATTATGCTATTTGCTACTTGAGGTTTTCTCATGATGAAAAGGGATAGTATGCGTAATTCGAACGAGGGGAGTAATTAAAACCTTTCACATTTCACACACGCACACACACACACACACACACACACACACACACACGCACGCACGCACGCACGCACGCACGCGCGCACACACACACACACACACCCACACACACCCACACACACCCACACACCCACACACACCCACACACACCCGCACACACCTACACACACCCACACACACACACACCCACACACACCCGCACACACCCACACACCCACACACACACACACACACACACACACACAAACACACACACACACACACACACACACACACACACACACACACACACACACACACACACCCACATATTGTTTTATTATTATTTTTTTAAGCGAGGGTTCGGCAACTTTAAAAATTAATAAAAAAAAAAAACGATTGTATGGAATCAAACTTTTAAATTATTTGTAGTTTTAAGACACAGTAACAAAAAATTATTAAAAATGAGATAAGAATGATCTGCAAACATTTTTGAATTAGGCATCCAAAAGTCTGCAAGTCTAATAATTTTCTTAATTTTCTTCGACAGAAACGTAGGTTTTATTTAAAAAATCACTAACTTACTTAAACTGCAGATCATTGAAAAAACAACTACATATCATTAGCTATCCAAAGAGGATTCCATACAGCAGTTTTCTTCAATTAAAATCAATACATTTTATAGTTCTATGTAAAATATAGTTCTATGTAAATAGTTCTTTTACATAACTCTCATAACATGTAATGTTTTATGCTGAACTGTTGCATAGAATCCGTGAGCTCTGAATTTATATGCAAGAAATGCAGTCGTTACTTTTAAAACTGCGGAACCATTCTCCACAGGGGATTATCCTTGCTAGGAATTCTGCTAGCGTAACTGGTCTACACAAAGAATTCTTCTAGCGTAACCAGTCTACGCAAGGAATGCTTTTAGCATAATCAGTCTTCCCAAGCAATTCTTCTAGCGTAAGCAGTCTTCGCAAGGAATTCTTCTAGCGTAACCTGTCTACGCAAGGAATTCTTCTAGCGTAACCAGTCTTCACAAGGAATTCTTCTAGCATAAGCAGTCTTCGCAAGAAATCCTTCTAGCATAAGCAGTCTTCGCAAGGAATTCTTCTAGCATAACTAGTTTACGTAAGGAATTCTTCTAGCGTAAGCAGTCTTTGCAAGGAATTTTTCTAGTGTAAGTAGTCTTCGCAAGGAATTCTTCTAGCGTAACCAGTCTACACAAGGAATTCTTCTAGCGTAAGCAGTCTTCTCAAGAAATTCTTCTAGCGTAAGCAGTCTTCACAAAGCATTCTTCTAGTGTAAGAAGTTTTCGCAAGGAATTCTTCTAGCGTAATCAGTCTACGCAAGGAATTCTTCTAGCGTAACCAGTCTACACAAATAATACACTACCGGATACTGACTATGCAGAGGAACAAATTAGAGTATTTTATGTTCAACCTTTGCAAATCCCGGGAAAAAAAGTTCATGTCTGAGTGGATATGTTCATATATGTTTCAGATATTGTCATATATGATATGCATATCTGACATTTTACAGTATCATATATGATTAGGTCTGATCATATTCCACATCATACATGCATATATAAGATAATATCTGGTCAAATACGGTATCTGGCCTGACCATATATGAACTCATATCTGTTTATATCTGGCTAAGTACCAAGGAACCATATCCCTACTCATATATATCCCTACTCATATATCAAGTCCCATATCCCTACTCATATATCCCATCAGATACGATATCGTATCTGATGGGATAGAATTTTATATGAATGTACCTGCTCATATATCACATCATATATGTTCAGATATTGTTTCACGCTGCCAACTCGCCTTGCTACCTGACCAGATAAAAACATATATGAGATCTATATAGCAGAGTCTGGTACCGTATTTGATCGGATATGATTTTATACGAACAGATACGTTCACATATCACATCATGTATGTTCAGATACGAATTTACGGTACCAACTCGCCTTGGTACTTAGCCAGATATAAACAGATATGAGTTCATATATGGTCAGGCCAGATACCGTATTTAACCAAATATGATCTTATATATGCATATATGATGTGGAATATGATCAGACCTAATCATATATGATCCTGTAAAATGTCAGATATGAATATATCTGATACATATATGACAATATCTGAAACATATATGAACATATCCACTCAGACATGAACTTTTTTTCCCGGGATAGACATGTATATTGTATATTAGATTATTATTATTATAATATATATACACCACTCCAAAGAATTGAAGGAATAGAATATTTCTTCCGTTTTTTAGAGTGTTTTTTGAAGCGCAAAAAACATTTCCTACAAGACCCTTTCTTTAATTTTTGAGAAACAATTTTTTTCCACCCTTAAAATCAATTTGAAAAAAGTACCAAAAACTGACTTTTTCTGGTGTTTTAGTAAATCTATCACTACTTTACAAATATTCATGGAAAGACTAATGTTGCCAGGTTTTTTTTCAGCTTAATGTACCTCCAATAGCCCTGTAAATTTTCAAATCGATCCATCAAACCGTTTTTACGGACCGATTCATCAAAGTTTTACAAAACAATTAAAGAAACAAGTGTATCGTTCCTAAACATCGTGTGATCATCATCAAAAAGAATAGAAATTTTTTTTTTCAACTTGTTTCGGAACTTTTACTAGTTACTTGTTAAATTTGAGAAAAAGAAATTCGTAAAAAAGTCCTGATTTTTAAAAAAAATCTTTTAACATTTCAGGGAACAATACTGACTCATATTAGAAACGATTCGGCCTTTGCGTACCATAATTCCACTCACCTTCAATTGCATTCATCAAAAGTTGAGACCCCCAATCTGTATTCATTACTCGATCTGAGAACATTTATGCGATAAATTCTCGATATTTTCTGCAAAGGTTATTTGGGTTACAAAAAACAGTTTTTTTCCCCCCCAAAACTCATCTTATTTCAGAAGAAAATATGAGTCAGTATTGTTTCCTGAAATGTTTTACAAATTAAAAAAAAAATTCAATTTTTTTTTAAATTATTCGAAATTTTTTGTTCTCGAATTCGACAAATAACTAGTGCAAAGTTATGAGGAAAGTCGAAAAAAAATTGGTCTTTTCATTTCGATGATGATGACACAATGTTAAGGAACACTTGTTCCTTTGTTTTGTAAAACTTTGATCTATCGGTTCTAAAAAACGGTTCGATGAATCAGTTTGAACATTTACAGTCTATTGGGGGTACATTAAGCTGAAAAATAACCTGGCAACATTAGTCTTTCCATAAATATTTGTAAAGTAGTGGTAGATTTACTGAAATACTAGAAAAAGTAATTTTTTTGCCCTTTCTTCAAATTTATGTTAAGGGTGGTAAAAAATTGTTTCTCAAAAATCAATGAAAGGGTCTTGTAGGAAATGTATTCAAGTTTTCGAAACTGAGCTTTAATTTCCGGTGCGATCATTGGTTGCTGAGATATCGATGATCAAAGACAAAAGGATCCTTTTTCATTCAAAGTCGGATATCTCAGCAAAATTTAACGTAGAGAAACTAACAAAAAAAGAAATAGAAGCTGAATAAACAAGCTAACTGATCTATGCATTGATTCAACTGAAAAAAAATTTCTCGAGCTTGTGGACCCCAGAAAAAAAAAACAAAAAAATGTTTGTCAAAAGATTTCATAAATAGAGACTTGAAGCTTCAAAATTCTTTTTTTAACTCGATACGATCATGTTTCACAGAGATAGAGCATTTCAAAAAACACTAAAAAAAAGGGAAGAGATGTTTTCTTCCGTTAATTTTTTAGAGTAGTGTATATATACAGAGTGAGGCACTAACTGTTGCCACCTTGAATACCTCTGTAATTATCGATGTCACAAAAAAATGTTTGAAACAAAAGTTGTACCGTACGAAAGGGGTCATCAAATGCGACCATCTTTTTTTATCTCAGTGGAGGCGCTGTCGCACAGTAAAGGTCACCTCCACTCTTTTAAATGGGACGGTACATTTTTTTTTCAACTATCTTGTAGAGCATCGAAAACTGCATAAAAAACATTTAGGGATCAAAGTCGTTCAAGGTCATTTAAGATCAAAAAGTGACATGAACTTTATTTTTATGTGAAATTACCTTTATCCACAGTAGATGTTCAAAGTGATTGCCATTGGAATCAATGCAGTATTGCAATCTCCTCATCACGAATTTCTTATTACTTCGGCACTTATCACCGAAGTCTTGCCATTGTCTTGTATGTAAACAACGGCACCAAACCTACAATGTACACGGAACATTCTACATCGTCATAAATATCATTCTTACCACATCAGTCTCCACCAGGAATTAACTGGTACGGATTTCATGAATCGCACTGAATTCTGCCGATGGGCTCAACGCCAGATTCAGAGAGATGACTCATTTATTAATCGGATTTTATTTACTGATGAGGCAACATTTACGAATCATGGAAATATTAACTCGCATAACATGCATTTGTGGTCAACTGAAAATCCACATTGGCTGCGGCAAGTTGCACACCAAAGACCGTGGTCGGTTAATGTATGGTGTGGGATTATTGGGGATAGAATCATAGGCCCTTATTTCATCGAAGGGAATCTTAATGGTAGGAAGTACACCACATTCCTGCAAGAAACATTAGGTCCGTTATTGGAAGAAATACCTTTAGAAACAAGAAACAGAATGTGGTATCAACACGATGGGTGCCCGGCACATTTTTCGCTGATAGCTAGAAATGAATTGCAAAAGAGATTTCCAAATCGTTGGATTGGACGCGGAGGAGCTGTATCGTGGCCGCCTCGCTCGCCAGACTTAACGCCTCTGGACTTTTTCTTGTGGGGATACTTGAAAGATCTTGTTTATAAAGAACGTCCAACTACGCCGGATGATATGCGTGAGAGCCTGTGATTCGATAAGTGCCGAAGTGATAAGAAATTCTACACAATCCGTGATGAGGAGATTGCAATACTGCATTGATTCCAATGGCAATCACTTTGAACATCTATTGTGAATAAAGGTAATTTCACATAAAAATAAAGTTCATGTCACTTTTTGATCTTAAATGACCTTGAACGACTTTGACCCCTAAATGTTTTTTATGCAGTTTTCGATGCTCTACAAGATAGTTGAAAAAAAAAATGTACCGTCCCATTTAAAAAAGTGGAGGTGACCTTTACTGTGCGACAGCACCTCGACCGAGATAAAAAAAAATGGTCGCATTTGATGACCCCTTTCGTACGGTACAACTTTTGTTTCAAACATTTTTTTGTGACGTCGATAATTACAGAGATATTCAAGGTGGCAACAGTTAGTGCCTCACCCTGTATAATATAATATATATAAATTATATCATAGACATCTGCTATGTCTATGATATAATCACGTACCTTGTTTTTGCCGGCAACAGCATGTCACAGCGTGCCTCCAATGTACCCTCACCTTCCGGAATAACGTATTCCAAATTCTCTGTCGCAATGCAGCGATAACCTGTCCCGTTTGTACTGGCAATGGAACGCTACAGCGTGGTTCATTTATGACTCAAACGTGCTGTACGCCCATCTAGACAGCACGTTTGTCTGTCTGGGTAGGCTTTGTTCTGATTATTCTCAAAGCAGAATGAAAAACGCCGCTTATCTGCTGAAAATGGCAAAATTAATTACTGTGAAGAGGTTATATCTACTTGTGTGGGCCGAAAAAATCGACCCAAAAAATTATCGCATTTTGTCAAAGTACATTCTCTGAAGAATGTTCCCTCAAAATTTTATAAGGATATAAGCACTAGAACCAAAGTTACGGTTATTAATAGCGCGGGTCTTGAGCACTGGCGCTTCGTGCACCTTCGAATTCCTTTTCCTCCGACGGCGAGTTGACTCGATGAATTCGACCTCGTAGCCGATGTACAAGCGCGATGCTTCACCGAATGTTGATTCCTCCTTCGGCTGAAAGCGAAATAGCTAACGACGTGTTCCGATTCTACGTTTCCTTGACGCCGCTGCTGTTTCTCGTGGGCTCCGTCGTGGATCGACGCCATTGTATGGTCAATCCTCGTGGCCGAACGGTATGGACCCGTGCCATTTATCGATTGCAGGAACAGACCGTTATGGACTCGAGGCTGCTTCAGCCATTTTTGTAATTTTTAAAATTAAATACACGGCACTTTCGCCGTGTTTCGCGACTGCGAAAATGACCGCTACTCGGGCGACGTGTTATCCCGAAGCGATCTCGAGTTAAAAAGGATCGATGCAATCGGTTTTTTCTGCTTCGTGGTTAGAGAGTTACGCCCTCTACTTCCGCCGTACCCCTGACACGTTCGCTCATGCCCTCTAACTACGCAGACGATCGCTCGTGCCCTCTAACTGAGCACGGGTGTCTTTGAATACTTTTATTCACTATCGCCTTATTGACGATAGCGAATTACGCTACAAGCTCATGCATCATTTTAAATTTATCTTCTTACACTGCGTCGTCAAACTTTTCCAATGCAGATAGTTTCCATTGACGAAAGAATAGGCTTAAGGAACACGTGGAACTCAACAAGACGTGAACAATCAACACCGCAGCAACACGCGATTCGAGAACGAGATTAAGCACGACCCTACAGAGGTAAAATAAATGGCAGCAAATTCCACGATGTTTTATCGTAATCGTCGAGGTCGTAGTTTCAAAATATTCTACTTTTTTCTATTGTTGGATAGTTGGAAGATATATTGCAGAACCAAATACAAGAAATCTAAAACGAGTTAAAAATGCAAAAGTTGCTTCCGATTTCAATTAAAAATAGCTTACAATTAGAGTTAAGTGCAGATTTTGTCAGACTATAGTGCGAGGACGACGTAATTTTTATTCAAATCGTAAGTACGATTTTACTAATAAGAAAAAAATTTAATTTTCAAAAATTCAGCCTCGTGATGCAACTATGGCCACGCACTGTGGGCAATATCTAAGGCGCATTCGCTATTCAGGAAATCTGAATCTTCAACGATGACAAATCGAACGGAGAGGTGATGTGGACGAGCAGGCTGAATTAGACTCCGAAGAGAAAAACCATGATTGGAATAATGGGGATCATTATTCAAATAAAAAAAAACTACTGCATATCCGCCTCGTTTACGCATCTTCTTGCTAGCAGAGAAGGAGAATAGGCAGAGGTGTTTTAAAATATATTTGTTTATTCCTTCTTCGAACTTGAAAAAATTTATATTATAAATAAATAATGTAGCGCAAAAACTTTATATACCTTCATTTCACCATCAGGTTCACTGATTTTCTTTCGGCTGTTGCCCATTACTTATGAAATAATGATTCAACAAATTGTTGTAAGCGCATAATTTTCTTTACATAATGTTTCTGGGACTCTAGTTTTTTAATTTTACCATAATTTATTGCAATATTGCAATGAACATTCACAGTGATTTCGTCGGTCATCCAGCGAGTCATGTTTTTCCGTATGCTCCCTGTAAGAAACGAACGCTTTTTTTTCCCAATTGAGAATTTTTGGCGTAACACAAAAAATGCATTTTCTACTTCTTTTCCGTTACAAATCTTAATTGTTATCAATATGGTCACTTAGATAAAATATCTGTTTCATGTTGGGTAAATTTATTCCTGTTAACTAAAGTCTGACGTTTGTATTTCACTGCAATTATAGCTAAAAGTAGTTATTTGCTCATAAATTATAAGCGAAACAAAATCGTCTCTCATAAATCATGGGTTAACCTAGGCGTTAACCGAGGTTAAATCCAACAGTTTATTTCCAGACTTAATAGAAAAATAGAATAAAGAAGATTAAAATCTTGCAGAATGTAAAATTGGGTTGTTATATTTTTCCTTATAAGTTAAAGGACACGTTAAAAGAAAGAACACGTCAAAACAAATGATTTTCGGCTACTCTTGTATTGTTTAATGAATACATAGTATATTGGATTTCTCATTTTACACACCAAGAAGTTGGTGCATTTGCACGAGATCAATGGCGAATCGCATGACCTTATTCCAGTACGTACGCGGGAGCAATATCACAAGTCCACTCAAAACTTCCGTCTAAACAATTTATCAGCGTAGAAAGAATGAACATACGTGAGGGGAAAAATTCAATTTTCGTGAATATTTATATTAATATACACTCGGCAAAAAAATTAAAGGAGCAGAGATTGTGTTCAATTTTTTGTGATTTTCGGAAGGCCGTAACTCCGTGAAAAATTGTCGTACCGGGGATTTTGAAGCTTGAAATCTCTAGTTTAAGAATGTTGTTAACCAAATTTTTTTCTGAGCATCACGCTCCGCGCTATGATAAGAAATAGCGGGGAGAAAAATTTTTCGAAATTTTTTGTTTTTTCAAAAGCGTCCATGGGCTCAAAAAAATGTTTTCTGGCTTAAGGGCGGGGTAAAGTATTTAAATTTTTTTTGTTTCATTTTTTTTTAATTTTTAAATGAATGCATAATATCTCAAGAATATTGTGTTAAAATTTCAAGTCGATCGGAGTAAAATTGACGAAGTTATGAGTATTTGAGCGTCTATTGCTCCATGCCGGGTTTTATACCTGGGCGGCAGCTGCGCGGCACGCTATTGTATTTTTCGACCCCGAATAAATTTCTTGATAAACGGGCCAAGTTCTCACGAATGGGCCCGACAAGTTGATGATTTGCGAATTAGTAGAGCAGAGGAGCAAGCGGCGCACGACAGTAAAGAAGAAAGAGTTTTGCGTAGACAAACGCAAAAAGATGCTCTCGATCATCTTGATGGAAGCCTTTTGCTCTACGGACCTGGCATCGACGACTTTGAGCGAGTATAAGAAAATTATCGAGTTTTATTTTGAATTTCTAAAAATTCAAAGATAATTGAAAAATCTGAAAAAAATCATACGTATTCAGAAAAATGAACGAATCACGAAAAAAAATTGGGTTGCGGGGAAATTTGTTGACTAATTTTTTTTTTCATCATTTTGTTAATAACATTTTGGAATTATTATTATGCAAAATTAATCTTTTGAGTACCTTTAATATGCATGAATTTTCTCAGATTTTTATGCAATCGAGAAGTGTTCTCAAACTTATGTGCAATGAGCGCTAAGCGACCAAACTCTTCTGCGTTTTTCAAACCGTTTTTCTGAGACTTGTCATATTTGAAGTCCGTGTGCACGATAACTCAAAATCTACTGGACCAATCGCTTTGAAATTTTGCACAGTACTTCTTCACATAATTCACCAGGTATTGTCGAGAGCTTTTTTGTTTTTTTTAATAATTACTAATTTTTCAACAACAAATTAGCCGATTTTTTTTAGCGAAAATCGGGTCTTTGGCTCCCAAGTGCTACGAAAAATCGAAAAAAAAAAATCCTCCCGTCATTACCTCGAGAAACATCTCCTTTAACAAATGCATTTTGATTTTTTTGTTTCAGATGATTCTGTTGCGAGTTATGGTGCACACCGCAAACCAACTTTTTTTCGAGGCGCCTCCGGGGTTTAATTTTCACTCGCTCAATTTTGAATATTTTGCAATGCAAATTTAGGAGAATGTTGTTCAAATGTTACTTTATTATATGTAAATTTTTCAATAAACGAACACTATCCGTTACGCCAAAAAAAAATCTTAAAAACATGCCTTTTTTTCGCCGAATTAACTTTACCCCGCCCTTAATCAATAATGGAATCAAATAGCCTGGTTCTTGAGCTATAATTTTTTTTTTATGCTCTCTGTACGATCATTTGTTGCTGAGATATCGCCGATTGAGTGGAAAATTAGTTTTTTTTTCTTTGTTCATCGATATCTCATGAACTAATGATCATACAGCGAGCGGAAGGGGGGTTTCGGAAACTTAAAAGAATCCTCTATAAGTCCCTCTCAACATTTTAGAGGTATATTTTTTTTCTAAGCTTAATATTGATTTGATAAAGTACAAAAAATGACTTTTTCTGCCGTTTTGGAAAATCCAGCGCCACTTTGCAAATATTGCGAAAATGACTAAGGTTTCTAGGTTTTTTTGAGCTCAGTACATGTCCAAAAACCCTGCAAATTTTCAAATCGATCGGTGGAACCGTTTTTTTTACCCAAATGGTCAAAGTTTTGTCAAAAATTAAAGGAGCTGAAGATTAAGACGAAAAATATTTATTTTATAATATATAAATATATAAATATTTATTTTTCTTACAATTTCGCATTGTCTACTCATCAAATGTCAAAAAAAAATTCAAAATTTTGGGGACAAAAATCAAAATTTTGAAAAGAAATCAAAATTTTGGTGGCAAAAATTTTGTTCACAACATTCTTAAACTAGAGATTTCAAGCTTCAAAATCCTTTTTTTTACTCCCCGGTACGACAATTTTTCACGAAGTTACGGCCTTCCGAAAATCACTGAAAAAATTGAACACATTCTCTGCTCCTTCAATTTTTTTGCTGAGTGTTATATATATATAATGATGGAAAAATTCAATTTCCGCGAATATTCACATATATATATGAATATTCACAGAAATTGAATTTTTTCGCTCACGTATGTTTATTCTTTGTACGCTGGGAAATTGTTTAGACGGAAGTTTTGAATGGACTTGTGATATAGCTGCCGTTTTCCTTATTTACATCTTAGCATAAGGGTACACGTCGTGGGTTTCGAGATAGTACTCCCCATGTAAATTCATATTGTTCAGATATCCGCCCATAAACGCGATCGAACCCGTGCATTTCTTGCGGGAATGTTTACCACTTTCACATCGCCGCGCTTTAAATCCGATCGGAGAATTGATGGATTCCGCAAAGTATTCCCAAGCACGGTTGTGAGAACATCGACCAAGTTTATATCTGTCTTTTATGCTACAGCCATATTGAGTTTTTCCACCGTTGGGATAAAAGTCCGAATGCCCGAGGGCTTCGTAGATGCCTAGTAGAAGTCCATTCGTATGAATTATTTGCACGTGTCTCGCGCACTCTTTCGATATTCGTAATTCCTTATGTTTTGTGCTGATGGAAGGACGAGCTGGATCCAATCCTAAATTACAAAACGAAATATGAAGTGAGATTTATTTTTGTTTTGTACACTCTTTGTCTTGGTCCGCCACCATTTTCTCTATTTCGCTTAAACTTTCTTTTATTCATCTATCAATCGTAAGGAGAGTCAAGCTTATTATGCATGAAGACAAAAGAACTTTAATTTTCCTTTAGATGTAGACATTCCGAATGAAATTTCAACTTTCTAATTTCCACTCAATCATCTTCGAGAAAAGAAGTAATGTATATCGAAGACGAGCCAATTTGTTACAGTTTCGTACACAAAATCTAGAATTAAGCTACAGTTACCCTTATACCCATAATATCTCTGGTCATCAACGTTAAAATTCTAGTGCGATTCATGGTTTCTCATAAGAAATCGAGCCCATTTATCTAGACCGCAAAATGTTTTTTTTTTTCTAAAATATTATATTGAAACTTATGGTAACCTTGAAGTTGATCTTTCATGGAACTAAAATTAAGATCAGAACTAATCAGTATTCGCAACATATACAGGTGCATCGAAGGACACTAAGAAAGAAAATATGCCTATCATATTGTGATCAATTCAATAATTACCCCATACCAAATTACGATCAATTAAATGACAGAATCAAGATTACTTGGGACTTCTGAGAAAATGATTGATTCTCGGAAAATATTCTATATAGAAATTACCAAAAATGATGCCGATGGCCCCTTTCATGTTCCTGCCAACAACTCCCATCACATGAGCCCCAAGCGAATGACCAACGAGCGTCGTCATGGAGGGTTGTATAAGATGAAGCGACTCTAACTGACGGATCACATATGTTATTTCGTTTGCTACATCGTTGATTTTCGAAATTGCAGTCGTATACCACATTCTGGCAAAGTAGGTCCAATCCACGACTATTACATTCACGTCTACCGGTCCCGTTAAATAGCCTGAAAGTTCAACGAAAAAAAATTCTTTCCGATGTTAATTAAAGCATATCCAATAACACGCTTGTGTCTGCATACGTGGGCATATTATTATTATATGATAATAACATTAATGCCATTATTATATAATATAATTTATATTTATAATGTTAAATATAATTTATATTTAACAATAATATGTATTGCTTGGAATGGCGGTTAGTCCAAGTACAGCATTGTGCTTGAAGCCGATTTAGGGCAACCGTTGCGGTGAGCTGAAACAGATATGGATGCGAAAGATATAGGAATAGGAATCTGTTTTATGTCACCGTGAATGACAGGACACGCAAATAGGCAAGTCTCTCGCGCAGAGCTTAGAAACCTGCTGATCACCTGTGCCACCAGGTTGCGCTCTTCCTGACTGAGACTGGTTTTCGAGTAATTGAACGGGGAGCGGCCACCCTTTCTTGGCCGTAGCTACAGCGGCTGTAGTTCCACTACACCGGCGTTACAGCCACCGTTATTTTGAGTACAGGGTTTGATAGGAGAGGGGTGGGGGAGGGGGGGGGGGGGGGGGTGAAGGAGCCTTTTGTATCGGGCTTCGTCGGCATACCGGTTTACGAGCCCGAAACAAAAGTGCCGGGTTACTAGCAGGTTGGATGCAGGAAGCGGTTATCCTTGGATTCTTCAATTTACTCGGGCAACACGTTTCTGGACTGCAATAGTCTGGCTCACTGTCTGGCTTGAGGGATTGGCTGCCGCGTAGCGATTTTTAGATTCTCCGTCGCGTCCATTACCGGGTGACACCTGAGGTGATGGCGGAGCCCTCGAGCGTCGCCCACTATTATTTTTCCGGACTTAACCCCTTGACTGTCAGTGACATACATATGGGCATAAAAAAGTCGTGCCACTTTTGTGTCATGACGCATATGTGGGCATTTGAAAAAAAAAATCATGTTTTTACTACATCGATTTGACTGTAATTTCGCAAATTATCGTTTTTGAGATCGCTGAATCCGAATCTGAAATCCAATTTCCAAAATTCGAAATGGCGAATCCAATATGGCGGATGCAAATTAAAAAATATTTTGATTCCGACGAAAGCAAGTAGTTTAAGGTTTTCGAGGATGCTGAATCCGAAGCTGAAATCGGATTTCCAAAATCAAAATGGCAGATCCAATATGGCGGACGCAAATTCGAAAAATAGTTTGATTCCGACGAAAGTGCGTATGTGATGGTTTTTGAGGTTGCTGAAACCGAATCTGAAAACCAATTTTTTAAATTCAAAAGGGCGGATCCAATATGACGGACGCAAATTCGGAAAATAGTTTGATTTCGACGAATGTGAATATGTTAGGTTTTTTGAAGTCGCTGAATCTGAATCTGAGATCGGATTTCTAAAATTCAAAATGGCGAATCCAATACGGCGGGAGAAAATTCGAAAATTAGTTGGATTTCGACAAAAATTTGTATCTTTAGATGTTTGATACTTTTGGAAGCAAGGTACCACGCACAGTGGAACGTTACCACAATCTTTGCACATAATACGTGTTGCGTTCCTTTGTTTTTTGGAATAACATTCAGTGCATCGCTTTCTCATCTTCTTATCGTCTGAGATATAGGATGGATAGTGATTTCGTAACGAGCGTAGAGGATTTTTGAGTTCGCAATGATACTCCTTTGATGATGTGTGTTGGTCACGATGCTCTTCTAACACCTCTGTTGCCAGTGCATGACGAAATTCGGTAATACGCGTATCAAGCCAAATAAAGGCAGTCTATTCGAAGTGTGCGTGTTGTGTCTTTATTTCCGTGACCCAGAAGCCTATACGAGACAAAAAAAATTCTCACTAGATATTTATATTGTTTTTTATATTATGTTAGATATTTTTTCGCATTTACGCGCTCAAATTCAAATCAAAACCGAAATTTTCTCCCACCATATTGGATCCGCCATTTTGAATACTGAAAATCCAATTTCAGATTCGGATTCAGCGACCTCGAAAATCATAAGATACTTAATTTCTTTAGAATCAAACTATTTCTCGAATTTGCATCCGCCATATTGGATCTGCCATTTTGAATTTTGGAAATCTAACTTCAGATTCGGATTTAGCAACTTCAAAAACCGTTATACTAAAATTATAGGATAAATCTATGAAATTTTTTTTCAACACAAAAGTGGCACGATAATCTCATTTTTGCCTGAATGCTAAGGGGTTGAGAAAGATCAAGCCTTAACCATCGCAGCAGGTCAATGTTTCCAAGTTAAAACTGAGAATATGTATTGCGTTGGGCAATAAAATCTAATAATAACAAATAATAATATGTCTAACAGGGAACCTGCTCGAGGTGTCCCCCTCCAATTTTGATTAAATTTGGCATATTTGTAGAGCGGGAGAATATACTCGTTACGTATTGTTTAATATCGCCGAAACTCTATTTCCCATATTCCATATGAATTGTTTTGTTTCGGTTTTTTGGCTATACCTTGTGAACGGGGTGGGATAGAAACAATGTTCAAATGGTAAAAATATTGTATGCTTTGATTACAATACATTGACGATGATAACGATAACTTTAACAATAAATCGCGGATTATTTATTGACGAAACGCGTTTTTCGCATGCGTACCTATGAAGGTTTTCGTTATACTGGAATATAACTTTGGACATGTGTAGCGGGTGGAAAAGGAGCACGTAAATAGAGGAGTAACGCCAGTCCGAACGCCGGGATCTCAGGGGGGAGCGGGGCGGGGTACCTGCGGTGTGACGTCACGGCGGGAAGGGCCAGGTAGTGGGGGAGCGAGACGGTGTCTCCGGCGGAGGGGGGGGGGGGGGGCTGGAGTCTGCGATGAGAGATAACGCTACGATCGATGCGAGAGCGGCAGGGGGAGGGGGGGAGGGCCAAATAGTGGCAGGTAAGCGTTGGAAACCCATAAACGTTTTGTAGGTTATTGTATAACTCGGAATTATCAGCCTCATTATGGACACATGCGTGGGAAACTACTATATGAGACTGGGAAAATTTCCACTAATGAGAAAACGCTAGCTGACATATAAAGGGCGCTCTTTCAGAGAGCCATAAGAAAAAAAATTCATTATTTTTTGCATGCAACTGCAAGTATGAAAGGTGTTATTGTTCGATAAGAAAATTCAACCCGTTGTTATTTTATTCCGAAAGATTACGTCAAGATGTTCACATGTGCGAGTATGTACGCAGTGCATGCAGCCAAACACCCTGTGGACTTGAGGAAAAACGAGCTCGAACACGTCCCTAAGGGCTTTCTCCTAAAGTATTGGAGTAGTTATATTGTTTTATTATGGGATAGTTTATCCGAATATCTTCGAAATGACAGTGAAATGATATCATATCTTCCATGCATGGAGCATTATAATACGCCACAGATGAAAGATCACATCGGTGGTCCCCCACCTCGACGTCGGGATTGAGAAGAGTGTTGTGGAAGGGGATATTCTCCACGCGGGTTCTTCGAATGTGTTTGAACCCGTTCCACATGCATATGATTGGGCAGATGTGAACAAGTTCAAAAATCCGAGTAGAGGGGTTATTCTAAGTCGAGAGAGGTTATATTTTCATGGACCAAGCTCAGACTGCACTATTCCACGACAACATCAACATCTTCAAAAAGAACTTTGAAATTTCCAACGAGAGTGCGTGAAAAAATGGACCTATCGAATATCAACAAAGTCAGCCGGATGGCGGAATTCCTCCCCACGAAGAAGCTATCAGAAGTCCACGTCCAATCGGATTATCAAGTCTCCGACATGAGAGCTGTACAAACCAAGTTTGGAAAACGCTACGTGGTGGACATCGCGAATGAGTTCGCCATCTTCTTGCCAGCACGACTCGTGAAAGCCTTCGATCAAGATCCAAAAATGTTCGAGGGTCGGCTGCAACTCGCACGCAATGGCCTACTCTACCTGAACTACTTTGGTGGAAAACACAACAGCATCGAGTTCCATGGACTCTGAGCATGGTGGATAAAAAGCGCTTGTGAAGGCTCGGTGGAAACAACGAGGTCATCGGCTGTCAGAGTCACCATCAGTTGTCACCATCGTAGAGTGCAACGAATGCTTGCATCACCATCAGTCGTTTGTCGTCTTCGTAGAGTTTTCTACGTTCAGCACAGACTACGTAAAAATGTATATAAAAAAAAAACCTTTCATCGAGTATATTGTAACACAAAAAGTTCTTTACAAATTGTATCCGCCGTAGATATAGGTAATAAATGGAGAAAAGATATGTGATCGAAATGTTCTTTATTCATTTACAAAAATCCCTCGCTCACACAACGCTTGGTATACAGTCAACCACCTTTTCAACGATTTTACATTCGCATTAGCACAATTGTATTTTTTATTGAAGGAATGATGAGGGCATTTAAAGTTTGGGATTTTCGGCAACTTTTGCAGGGATGGACAAGCCAGAGTCTCCAGGTCGATGACTTTTGTTGCTGGATCCGTGAATCTTGATACCCATGCGTACTTCTCGAATCCCTTCGGTCACAGGCATGAATTCTACCAATTTTTTTTAATCCCACCACTAATTGGATTGTACTCCACAATACGATCATGGAGGATCATAATATGCTGAGGTTTGTGGTGGAATATTTTTATTCAATTCAAATTCAAGTCGCACGTCCACAAAGCCGGACTTGAGAGAATCGTTTGTATACGAGTTGGTAGTCTTCGAAAGCTGTTTATAGAATGGCATTATCATCGGTGTTTGGTCTCGTGAGAATCAACTCACTCACGAACGGCTTCGAACGCCTCTTGAATATTTTCGAACCCCTCTTGAACGTCTTCGAACATCTCTCGAACGTCTTTGAACGTTTGACGAACGTCTCGATTGACTTACGAACGTCTTTGAACGTCTTCGAAAGCCTTAGGAACGTCATCGAACGTCTTCACGGATCTCTTGAATGTCTAGCGATCGTCCTGGAACGTCTTACGAACGCCTTTGAACATCTCTCGAAATCTTCGAGACGTTCTAAGACGTTCAAAGATATTCGTGAGACGTTTGAGAGATGTTCGTGAGAGGTTTGTAGACGATCGTGAAGACTTCGAGAGACGTTCTGGAGACGTTCAAAGGCTTTCGAAGATGTTCGTGAGAAGTTCGAGAGACGTTCAAGAGTCGTTCGAAGACGTTCAAAAGACGTCCCAAAACGTTCGAAGACGTTCGACGACATTCGCGGGACGCTTGCGAGACGTTCTAAGACGTTGAATAGATGTTCGAAGACGTTCATCAGACGTTTAAAGACGTTCGAGAGATGTTCATGAAACGTTCGAAGGCAATCGTGAAGAGTTCGAGAGTCGTTTAAAGACGTTCGATGATATTCAAGAGAGGTTTGAAGACGTTTAAGAGACGTTCGCGAGACGGTCGTGAGGCATTCGAAGAGGTTGAATAGATGTTCGAAGACGTTCGTGAGATTTTTGAAAGACATTCGTGAGACGTCCAAAGATATTCATGTGACGTTCGAGAGATGTTCTGGAAACGTTCGAAGGCAATCGTGAGGAGTTCGAGAGACTTCCAGGCGACGTTCAAAAACGTTCGTGAGACGTTTCAAAATGTTCATGAGACGTTCGAGATAAATCCGTGAGACGTCCGAAGATGATTGCGAAGATTTCGAGAGATGTTCAAAGGCGTTCGTAAGACGTTCCAGGACGATCGCTAGACATTCAAGAGATCCGTGAAGACGTTCGATGACGTTCCTAAGGCTTTCGAAGACGTTCAAAGACGTTCGCAAGTCATTCGAGACGTTCGTCAAACGTTCAAAGACGTTGGAGAGATGTTCGAAGACGTTCAAGAGGGGTTCGAAAATGTTCAAGAGGCGTTCGAAGACGTTCGTGAGTGACTTGATTCTCACGAGACCAAACACCGATGATAATGCCATTCTATAAACAGCTTTCGAAGACTACCAACTCGTATACAAACGATTCTCTCAAGTCCGGCTCTGTGGACGTGCGACTTGAATTTGAATTGAATACAAATATTCCACCACAAACCTCAGCATATTATGATCCTCCATGATCGTATTGTGGAGTACAATCCAATTAGTGGTGGGATTAAGAAAAATTGGTAGAAATTCATGCCTGTGACCCGCGCCGACTTCAGTCAACATGGAGCTTATTGTCGATTGGCAAGGGTTCAAGAGACCCATCAACGAATTTGTCCCAAACGGGATGTCCATCGTCAAACTCCACGAGAAGAACGCTGAAATGCTGATATTCTTGTTCGCTGCACCATTTGCCTGGGATGCTTTACCGGCCAAGTACAAAATGACAAACAAGTGGGTGGAACGCAATTATCATGGAATACGATGGGATCACAGCGGCATACCATACGAAGCAGCTAGAACGATGATTCGAGGAATGTTCGAAGGAGCTCCTACTATCTATGCGAAGGGATTCGAGAAGTACGCATGGCTATCAAGATTCACGGATCCAGCAACAAAAGTCATCGACCTGGAGATTCTGGATTGTTGATCCCTGCAGAAGTTGCCGAAAATCCCAAACTTTAAATGCCCTCATCATTCCTTCAATAAAAAATACAATTGCGCTAATGCGAATGTAAAATCGTTGAAAAGATGGTTGACTGTATACCAAGCGTTGTGTGAGCGAGGGATTTTTGTAAATGAATAAAGAACATTTTGATCACATATCGTTTCTCCATTTATTACCTATATCTACGGCGGATACAATTTGTAAAGAACTTTTTGTGTTACAATATACTCGATGAAAGGTTTTCTTTTTTATATACATTTTTACGTAGTCTGTACTGAACGTAGAAAACTCTACGAAGACGACAAATGACTGATGGTGATGCAAGCATTCGTTGCACTCTACGATGGTGACAACTGATGGTGACTCTGACAGCCGATGACCTCGTTGTTTCCACCGAGCCTTCACAAGCGCTTTTTATCCACCATGCTCAGAGTGCATGGAACTCGATGCTGTTGTGTTTTCCACCAAAGTAGTTCAGGTAGAGTTGGTCATTGCGTGCAAGTTGCAGCATACCCTCGAACATTTTTGGATCTTGATCGAAGGCTTTCACGAGTCGTGCTGGCAAGAAGATGGTGAACTCATTCGTGATGTCCACCACGTAGCATTTTCCAAACTTGGTTTGTACAGCTCTCATGTCGGAGACTTGATTATCCGATTGGAGAGTGGACTTCTGATAGCTTCTTCGTGGGGAGGAATTCCGCCATCCGGCTGACTTTGTTGATATTCGAGAGGTCCATTTTTTCACGCACTCTCGTTGGAAATTTCAAAGTTCTTTTTGAAGATGTTGATGTTGTCGTGGAATAGTGCAGTCTGAGGTTGGTCCATGAAAATATAACCTCTCTCGACTTAGAATAACCCCTCCACTCAGATTTTTGAACTTTTTCCCATTTGCCCAATCATATGCATGTGGAACGGGTTCAAACACATTCGAAGAACCCGCGTGGAGAATATCCCCTTCCACAACACTCTTCTCAATCCCGACGTCGAGGTGGGGGACCATCGATGTGATCTTTCATCTGTGGCGTATTATAATGCTCCATGCATGGAAGATATGATATCACTTCACTGTCATTTCGAAGATGTTCGGATAAACTATCCCATAATAAAACAATATAACTCCCCCAATACTTTAGGAGAAAGACCTTAGGGACGTGTTCGAGCTCGTTTTTCGTCAAGTCCACAGGGTGCTTGGCTGGATGCACTGCGTACATACTCGCACATGTGAACATCTTGACGTAATCTTTCGGAATGAAATCACAACGGGTTGAATTTTCTTATCGAACAATAACACCTTTCATACTTGCAGTTGCATGCAATAAATAATGCATTTCTTTTTCTTATGGCCCTCTGAAAGAGCGCCTTTTATATGACAGCTAGCGTTTTCTCATTAGTGGAAATTTTCCTAGTCTCATATAGTACTTTCCCACGCATGTGTTCATAATGAGGCTGATAATTCCGAGTTATACAATAAACTACCAAACGTTTATGGGTTTCCAACGCTTACCTGCCACTATTTGAACCCCCCCTTCCCCCTGCCACTCTCGCATCGATGGTAGCGTTAACACTTATCGCAGACTCTAGCCCCCCCCCTCCGCCGGAGACGCCGTCTCGCTCTCCCACTACCTGGCCCTTCCCGCCGTGACGTCACACCGCAGGTACCCCGCGCGGGCACCCCGCCCCGCTCCCCCCTGAGATCTCTGTGTTCGGGCTGGCGTTACTCCTCCACTCACGTACTTTTTTTAAAATTCAATCGTCATTTCATAATTAGAGGGTGATAACCACCCTCTAATATTTCACTAATATTTTCGGAAAAACGTTATAGATCTTATTCATTTGATAAATGTTTGAATTATATATTTTTTATGTTTCGTATTTTATACTTATTTTCAAATTGTATACTTATTGCATAACGATTGTCGTGAAAAGCGTGTTCGAAACAATGAGATTTCTTACACCACGCACCGGTGATAATAGCAGATTCGCCGCAAATATCACACGTTAGTGCATTTTGTCAAAAGAAACAGTTCACTGGATTTTCAGATACTGGTGTGTGTAAAAGATTGTAACTTAATAATATTTTCTCTCGAGTGCCGATCGACGTCTTGATTTTATAATGTTAATCGGCCAGAAAAGTGTTTTCTGGCAGAAACAAAGTTTTTACTTGCACAGAAGCCATGAACATCCTAGGGGTATCATTCCCGTTGTACTAACAAGAATTGCTTGACTGTAATATGTGTCTACGAAAGTAATAAGGTCATTATATTTACCTATTGGGATAGTTAGAACTTTAATATCTTTCCCATGCATAGCCATTTTTCGAAACGTGGCTGGACACACCAAAGGTCCAGAAGCATTATTGATTTTGGAGACGTATTGAGAATATATACTTCTTGGAAGCAACACTTGAAATGATTAGTCATTGATTTTCCAGATTTCGAAGCCAATAGAAATATATTTTCTGCTCTGAACATAATTTGTTCCACTCGGCATCCAAGTTTGCCAGTAGATTCATTTAAAAATACCACCATCGGTGCCAAAAGCTTTCCACTTACAGAAATCAAAAGCTCTATAGGATAACTATATGTTGTTGCTGTTTTCGATTACACTGTTATTGACTTGATCAGAATTAACGTAAATAAATTGAAATTATTTTTCTTCAGAATTATTACGGCAATTGCATTTTGTACACAGAACCAAAAATTTTGCACCGAAAACTTTTTTCCGTCGCTTCTTTCACGAGTTAAAGCAGAAAACCGAAAATGCTTTAATTCTCGAGGGTAGTATGTTTGATAGGGTGAGGGGGTGGAGATTAAAAAAAATATAAGATTGTAATCTAGCCCATTGCGGCGACACGATGTTAGCCGGATGTCGCAGATGGCTCACGTTAGCGCTAATATGGGCTCACGACACCCATATTAGCGAACAATTGAAGCGTAGTTTTCACCGCTATTTACGAGATATTGAATAATAAAAAGGAAGTGTCGGCTACATTTCGACCTTCTACGAATATATAAAGTTATATTCCAATATAACGGAAATCTTCGTAAGTGAGCACGAAAAAATTCTTTTCTGCAATAAACAATGTGCAATTGGTTATTATATTTATTGTTATCATCATGGATGCATAAAAATCGAAGAATACAATAATATTTTTGCTATTCGAACTTTATTTCTATCCCTCCCTGTTCACAGGTTATAGTCGAAGAACGAAAAAAATGTTTGAGGATCTGTTTAACCCCTTAAAAATGGCGTTCCGTCAAAACAAATAAATTCGTATCGAATATTTTGACTCACTCAACAAACCTGCAAAGTTTCATCAAAATCGGAACGTACGGCACCTTGGATGGTTTCCTTGTCAGAGATGTCTGGAGGACTGGAGTGAGTGTATTTTACATGAATATTTAATCGAGTAATCAAAAGGGTTTGTTCTGATACGAATGTATCCGGTTATCGCAAGATGTTTGCTGATTACACGTCGATATGGGACGAGAAATCGAAGGGTACTTTCAAACGCTTAGTTGTGAGATATAGAAAAAAAACACGTTTCCGCTACTTTTTATTCTCTGCACATGTGCAAATTTTTGCAATAAACAGTATACAGGGTGGACCATTTAACGTGACCACCCCAAATATCTCCGTTGCCTTTAGAGTGACGAAAAAAATGTCAGGAGGTAATTTGATTGATTTCGGAGGGCTGATACAGTGGTGAAAAATTCATTTTTGTCAAGGTCATAGTTCTCGTGTTCTCAAGGTCATCAATGTTTTTTCAAATGGGAACATGTTTTTTTTTATATTAAGACGGTGTAGCTGATATTCAGACGAAGCCAACGACCTATAATATCATGAGCTTGAAATGATTTTTCACCAAAATACACGTGTAAAAACGGGAAATCGTGATGGCATTGACAATAAGAATACCCGAATAATTGAATTTCTTGTGCAGAAAATTTATCGTAACAAATGTTCGAAGTGATGGCCATTAACCTCGACACATTTTTGAACACGTCGGATGAATGATTCTCTTGACCTTCGAATAGTTTCGGGTGTGATAGCGGCGCAGGCTCTTGTAATTCGTTCTCGCATGTTCGTCGTCGGAACATCATGGCAAATACGATCCTTTATAGCTCCCCATAGAAGAAATCAAGTGGCGTTAAATCCGGCGAACGAGCACTGTACAATATCATTTTCGATACGGTTATTACATGTTACTTTGGATGGATACACTTATCTACTGATTCTAATATTGATAGATGGTAAACATTCTTCACTCTACTACAGTTTTACTACGTTACAATGCCAGTATTTACAAACATCAGAAACATCTTCGACTATTGACATTATTGTATCCGTTGAATAATCTGCGCCGCTATCATACCAGAAACTATTCGAAGGTCAAGAGAATCATTCATCCGACGTCTTCAAAAATGTGTCGAGATTAATGGCCATCCCTTCGAACGTTTGTTACAATAAATTTTCTGCACAAAAAATTCGATTACATTATTCGGATATTCTTATTGTCGATACCATCACGATTTTCCGTTTTTACACGTGTATTTTGGTGAAAAATCATTTCAAGATCATAATATCATAGGTCGTTGGATTCGTCTGACAAGGGGACAGTACGGCAGTCGGATTTTTGTAATTTTTCGTACTCATGGTACGTGAAGTTCAGAGCTCGAATATTAATATCCCAAAGCAGTTCGACGCCATATTCAGAAATTTTCGAGAAAATTGACTTTGAAGTTTTCGAGCGCACAAAGATGCAACGATATTCGAACCGGGCTCGTGGCGTACCCGGTAGCGCTCGAGTCTAGTAATCGCGGGGTCGCTGGTTCGAGTCTCACTTCGATTTTTTTTTTTTTTTTCATTTTTTTTAAATGAAAAAACGCAAGTCATATTTTTAATTATCTCTTGATTATAAACATACATTTTCAAGTATCAATATTTATAACCAACAACATTTTTAGGATGAAAATGAAAAACGTCGGGTAAGGAATTGAATACTTTATTATTCGGTCTGTATTCGTTTGTTTTATACATCGAGTGTAATGTTACACGAGCCAGAGTGATAACCATCGTAAAAACAAGGAAAACAGTAATTTTCACGGCATCTCGCACACCGTACAAACGCTGCATTGTTACATTCGCAATTTTTTTTCAATACATCGATCGGAAAACAAACTTCATTCACGTTCATGAAGATTTCTCTTTGATCGCAAAGTTTCGAAGCAAACCACGCATATCTGATCATGTTATTGAAGACCGGAGAAGACAACTGATGATGAACAATAGAATGAATTTTTATGCAATCTTTTCTATCATTAATTTCACGTCCTTGTTCATCATCAGTTGTCTTCTCCGGTCTTCAATAACATGATCAGATATGCGTGGTTTGCTTCGAAACTTTGCGATCAAAGAGAAATCTTCATGAACGTGAATGAAGTTTGTTTTCCGATCGATGTATTGAAAAAAAATTGCGAATGTAACAATGCAGCGTTTGTACGGTGTGCGAGATGCCGTGAAAATTACTGTTTTCCTTGTTTTTACGATGGTTATCACTCTGGCTCGTGTAACATTACACCCGATGTATAAAACAAACGAATACAGACCGAATAATAAAGTATTCAATTCCTTACCCGACGTTTTTCATTTTCATCCTAAAAATGTTGTTGGTTATAAATATTGATACTTGAAAATGTATGTTTATAATCACCCGAGTAGAAATATTGTCAGGCTGGCTTGATATTTGATCCGGGCCTGATCACGTTGTAGTAAGGAGGCCTTACTTAAGGTATGCCTCAATTTGCCTGATCCGGTCGGTGTCAGGTGATAGTCAGGCAACTGGATGTAGTGTTTCCTCCAGTTGCCTGATCCAGCTAGCTTCAGGCTATGGTCAAGTAAGTGGACTTACGGCTTGCTTCAATTCGCCTGATCCAGCTAGCTTCAAGCGTTGGTCAAGCAACTGGACTTACGGCTCCGGCAGCCGTAAGTCCACTTACTTGACCATAGCCTGAAGCTAGCTGGATCAAGCAACTGGAGGAAACACTACATCCAGTTGCCTGACTATCACCTGACACCGACCGGATCAGGCAAATTGAGGCATACCTTAAGTAAGGCATCCGGACTACAACGTGATCAGGCCCGGATCAAATATCAAGCAAGTCTGACAATATTTCTACATAACCGGACGAAATTGCGGCAGTAATCTCGTGCGTTTCATTCCGTATTGACGTGTTCTCGATTGTTGTCATTGCGATATTTATTTGAGGTAAGATAACTGTATATACCGTTTTGTTATATTCCAACAATAAATTTTTATTTTACTTACTTTTTCAACACTTTTCTGTTTCCTTGCATGCGTTTATTTGCATTTTTTCTGTTGCCCACGTGTAGCCATTCATTTCGGTGAAACATAACCTATTTTCGAATTCGAAATGCACTGCGGACATAATGGGCATTACATTCACATTACCAATATTTGGTTTGTCTACGCTGACCGGGCTAACCTGCACCGATGGCATCACATTCTTCGATACCGATTAGCCCGGAGAGCGTAGGCCAACCAAATAATGTTAAGTTCCCAGTGTAGTTCGATCCAGTAAATGTGATTCCATCGGTGCAGGTCACTTTTTTCTAAAGTAACCTGCACCGATTTTTCAAAGTCTATTTCGCATTTTTGCTATATAAAAAATATATAACAAAGTTTTATTTATTTTACACATAAAGAACATGTGATAAAGTAGAGTAATAAGAAAAATATAAGTGTGATAAAGTAGAGTAATAAGAAAAATTTGTGATAAATAAGATTCCTATTTAGTTTATAAAATAAAGTATCAACGTTATTTGTAATTTGTGTCTTTTTCTATTTTGGGTTTGCGTGGTATTTTTTATTTCAGGAATAAATAGGACATCCACAGCAGAGGTTCATTCCATCATCCTGACTAGGCGATGATGTTTCAATTCAATTAATCCTTGAAAAATTAAGCCCTGATCAGGCTTAGATTTTTTGCACTGATCAGGCCTTTATTTTTTACGCTGATCAGGCTTTGATTTTCTATCCTGATCAGGCCTTTATTTTGCACTGTAATCAAGCCTTGATGTTCTATCCTGGTCAGGCCTTGATTTGTTTCACTGATCAAGCCTTGACGTTCTATCCTGGTCAGGCCTTGATTTTTTTCACTGATCAAGCCTTGATGTTCTATCCTGATCAGGCCTTGATCTTTTCCATTGATCAAGCCTTGATTTTTTACCCTGATCAGACCGAAGTCAGGGAAAGTGTCACAAAAATGATCAGGGCTTGATCAAAAATCCTGATCAAGGCATGAAAAAGAAATCAGGATGCCTGATCAGGCCTTTATTGTAGCCGGAGCAGGATTTCTACTCGGGCAAGAGATAATTAAAAATATGACTTGCGTTTTTTCATTTAAAAAAAATGAAAAAAAAAAAAATTTCGAAGTGAGACTCGAACCAGCGACCCCGCGATTACTAGACTCGAGCGCTACCGGGTACGCCACGAGCCCGGTTCGAATGTCGTTGCATCTTTGTGGGATAAGAGTGCGCTCGAAAACTTCAAAGTGAATTTTCTCGAAAATTTCTGAATATGGCGTCGAACTGCTTTGGGATATTAATATTCGAGCTCTGAACTTCACGTACCATGAGTACGAAAAATTACAAAAATCCGACTGCCGTACTGTCCCCTTGTGAATATCAGCTACAATGTTTTAACTAAAAAAAACATGTTCCCATTTGAAAAACCATTGATGACCTTGAGCACGCAAAAACGATGACCTTGACAAAAATGAATTTTTCACCACTGTATCAACCCTTCGAAGTCAATCAAATTATCTTCTGACATTTTTTTTCGTCACTCTAAAGGCAACGGAGATATTTGGGGTGGTGACGTCAAATGGTCCACCCTGTATAATTCCATCTTATCTGCACCGTTTCCATCACGAATGTATAGTAATCGAAAAACGAAACATTGCAATTTGAAATTTTCTTGTATGTTTTTCCGTTAAAAAATTACCGCAGGACAACGAAAAAAACCCGTTTTTCAAGGGTGCGTTTTACCCCTTAACAGTGGGGTTCCGCTGATATAAAAAAAACCGTGTCGACTATTTAGACCTACTCCATACCAAATTTTAGAAACGTGTTTAGAAAAACGATCGTTCTAAATTTCGCAAAACCAGTATCCTATTTTTTTATGATATGCAAAATTTAACGAAAAAAATATACGATTGAAAAAGATATAGAATTTAATTGTATATTATTTTGAATCGTCGCATTTTATGACTCACTCCGACGAATGAATCTGCACGCGTCATTTCCAAGGCTGCGCTTCCATCCATGAGTTATGAAAACTGTTGGTAGAAGTGCATCGAAAATACTTGTGATCCGAGATTCTGAATGAAATTGAATCTCGTACCCGGCCGGATGTTTTTTCGAGTAGAAATGAAAAAGAAGTCGATTCCGCACAGATTCATTTGCAGTCGAGGATTTGTAGTCCGGTTGGGATAACGGGGCCGAAGAATCCGAGCTGCCTATTTCTTCAGGGTCGTGTGGGATGTACGAACCATATACAAAGGTAAAAAGTCCATCGCGATTAGACCAAGCATCGCAACGGATGAAAAAAGCTGGAACAAAAGCGCGGTTATGAAAAGATTCAATCAACTTACTCGGTATTGTGCTGAATTTATTCCATCGATGATTTCTTTTCCTACTTTGGGAGTTTCAATTGGGAATCCATATGAAATGAGCTATGCACAATGGAAATAACGACTTGAATTGTATATTATCAGAACATCTTTAGGATCAGCAATAATACCGCAGCCGTAGGTAAAGTTCAGTACTTATATCCGACTCTGACATAAATAACAAGTCATTCCACTTACCGAAGTGAAGGAAGGTGAGGAACGAACAGCCCGATATAAAAAACATGATTTTTTTTCAGTTATCGTAGAAAAATAAGTCTGCCACCCGGTTATATAGTGTACGGAGAGTACATGCGCTGAGAATTTCTTACCAGAGATCGCAAGTGCCGCAGGCCGGGAATAAAAGATAGACGTATTCTTCGTTCTTACTTTTACGATAAGGCAAAACGTTTCGCTTTCATTTACTTTACAAAAAGAACGTGTGGGTTCTATGAGAAAAATGAGCGCGTGTGATGAGATCTCAAATAAGTCGAATAAATATTTATGCAATATTCGACGCGTAAGTTCGAATAAACGCAAATATTTTTTAAAATTTGTCGACAATCGGCGGTTCGATTGATCGAAAAATGAAGTAAGCAAATTAAACTTCCTGACAGCCTGAATAGACATTGAATCTCCAGTCTTGATTAAATGTTGATGTATGATATCACTGTTACATAGCCAAATTCCTAACAAGATACACGCTACCTGTTGTGCAACCGACCTCTCGATGAAAAATTATATTCAAATCATATTGTAGTTGCAGTAAATCGTATAATCTCAGCAGCTATTGTTTACACCTGCGATACATGCCGTGGAAATAATAACTTGATAAATTTAAACGGAACAAAGCTTATGTAAACTCCGCAACGTAACTTCAAACTGTCGTCAGTGTTTTTCTTGGGCAATAATTTCTATTGACGTGAACAAAAGGAAACAGGTTTCCAGTGTATTATGCAACGCTATTATTGAAACGTAAATTGATAAAAATGGAGGCCGAAAGCAACGCGATTCTTTGCATTCAAAGCTACCATGATTATTTAAGAAAAGAAGATGTTATTCTTCGATCCCGCAAAATAAGTTCAAATAAATACACTGCAACCACTCCGATCAGCACCTCCATGAATGAAATTAGGCCCCACTAGGTACCGAAAATCGATCGGTGTAGCGCAAGGTGGGAGAAGCCCCTAGGGCCTAACGTCAGGCTCGAAGTATCCTAGACAATGAGAGAGGGATTGGAGGGATACTTTTATCCGCTACCCTAGTTGCGCAGAGACTGCTTGAGTGGATGGTGCGCCACCTCTATGTTTGAAAGTGTTATGCGCATAGAGAGGTCGCAGTGTAAATACGCTTTTGGCCTCTTTTTTTGCTTCTTGAGTTTGATTATACAATTTAATCTTACCCTGTTATAAAATATAAATAAGAACAATGAAAGAAAGAAGTGAGCGGCAAAAAGGTGATCTTATAATATAAAAACGCCAGTTTAGCTGTAGATAAGTGATTTTCAACCGGTGTGCCGCGGCACACCATTGTGCCGCGAGTGTATTTCTTGTGTGCTGCGAAAAATAGGCGGATGTATGTACCACGTTATCAAGTCGGTACCGATCGTGACGAGAGTCGACTTGCGGCGCGGGCGGAGCGGGACAATCACTTACTCGGTTTTTTGTCAGTGCTAAATCACTTTACGTCGTGTTCGCGCGCGCGCTTGCTCGGTTCATTAAAACGAAATGACACCTCATAGCGATCGGTATGGCAGAACAAGATTGCGGATTCCCCCGGATTCCCGAAACGGCTCTTCAAAATTTTACGAAATTTGACCGGACAACGTCAAATTGATAGACGAACGGCTATCTTCTCGTCAAATCTCTTGTCATGCAGAACCCGCGAATGAAATGTAGAAGAGCCTTGTAACCACACAAAAAACACTCATTTTGGCACCTCAATCATTGCATTCTGTCGCAGATCTTAGGAAATCCGTGGGAATCTAGCATAAGTTGGTGATTTTTGATAATCGCGAGCAAATCTCGCACAATATCGGCACATTTAGTGCCCGCGAATTTCAGCGAGGCGCTCATCGCATATTTCTGCACTCGACATCAATATAAATCGATGTGTTGGCCCGAACTCGTTGAGCCAACCAACTGACAGTTGATATTTGGCTGTTTATTCAAAATAATTGAGTTTTTGCTTGTTTTTCGAGCATTGATGCATTGTATCAACGCTCGAAAAATGCCTCGTTGCGTTGTGAGACGTGTCAGAACACGCGAAAGTCACAGGCAGCTCGAATCGAAGTTTTGCTTCGAGGGCCATTCCGTCTTAATTCGTCAGTACGGTCAGTACTGTCACTGCGCACCGTGTTCTGTTTTTAACTTTCATTGATACTTTTAGTATGGAGAGATTTGTAACTCGCGGTACTGTTAGCAGCAGCACTAGCTCGACAAGTGAACCCAGCACTCGTTCAACTAGTGAACCACCAGAAAAAAAGCAAACGCAACTTTAACCGTCAATACCATGAAGACTATCTAAAACTTGGATTTTCTTGGACAGGCGATGCATTTAAAGTCAGAATTTGACAAATGAAGCGATGGTTCCCAGTAAACTTAAACGTCAGATTTCCACCAAACACAGTCATTTGATCGACAAAGATATGGACTGTTTTCCGCATTTGTTAAAAATCACAAAGTAAACAGGCTGCAAATATTACCAAGACGATGACGATTCCTGAAAAGTGTTAAGAAGCGAGTTTTGTTTTGTCGCTGAGATTGTAGCTAAAAAAATGAAATCACACACAATCGCTGAAAACTTGATACTACCTGCTTTTCACGAGGTTGTGAAAACGCTATTTGGTGTTGAAGCCGAAAAAGAGGTATTGAAAATTGTATTGTCTGACAATACCATCAGCAGGCAGATACAGCATATGTCTGAAGATATTGAACTACAAGTATCTCAAAAACTAAGCTCTGTTCAAACATTCACCTTGCAAGAGGACGAATCAACTGATATAAGTAGAAAAGCACAATTTTTGGCGGTCATACGGATGGTTCATAATAACGACATTGTCGAAAACTTTTTTGCTGCAAAGAGCTGCTTGGCGCAACAAAAGGTGAAGATATATTCATCGTTTTGGACGGCTATCTAAAATTCTCTGATTTATCATGGTTCAAGTCCAAAATGAAAATTGTGTTGGATCAAGTAAAAATTATAAATTTCATCAATAAAAATTATAAACTTCATCATTTAAATCAAGACTATTTAAGACAATATGCGAAGAATTGAATGTAGATCATTACACTCTACTTCTACACAGCGAAGTAAGGTGGCTATCAAGAGGACGTATTCTGTTGCGAGTTTACGAATTGAGAGAAGAGTTACTTATATTTCTAACAATGGAAGTGTTTGAATTTGTCAAGTTACTGAGCGACGAAACTTGGTGTACGAAATGGCTTTTTTGACTGATTTGTTCGAACATCTTAACAAATTGAATACAAGTATGCAGGGTCGCAATGAGAATGTACTTACATCATCTGACAAAATGAACGGATTTTCTGAAAAATTAATCCTGTGGAAAGAACGGATTAACCAAGGCAACCTATCAATGTTCCCGCTTATTGCTCTGCGAAATGTTGATTCAGAAACCGTATCTTTAATACGGCATACAGTCGAGCTGTTGCAAAAGAAAGCGGTCAGACTTTCCTAATATTGCTGTCAAAAACTACAATTGGGTTAGAGATTCTTTTAGTATTTCTATCGGCAACCTAGTTGGCCTTGATATTGCTTCAGAAGAACAACTGTGCTTGCTGAAAAATGACCGAACACTGCAGATAAAACATGAGGAGATCAGCCTTAATAAATTCGAATAGCATTTCAGAAAAGGATCCCAAACTGTCAAAAAAACACTTAACAATCTTCTACCATTTTCCACGTTATACCTGTGTGAACTATTTCCAGCACTCATAAATATAAACAACAATAAAAGGGAATTAAATATCTGTGTAGTTTGCGTCAAGCGCAAACTTCACATTAAATCTGTCATCTACTATTTTGTGTTTCTTTCATGTTGTTTTTTGCTATAATAAATATGTGTCTGCCTGTGTTTGATTTTAATTATGGTTATTTGTAGTCCAATACAAAGGTGTGCCGTAAGAATTTTACAGAGATTCAAGTGTGCCGCTTTATGAAAAAGGTTGAAAAACACTGCTCTAGATACTGATTGAATAAAAAATTGTTCTTATAATTAAATAGATTTATGGATAGATACTTCGATTTTGGCGGATTTTTTTGTAATCAATTATTCTTACTGAATTTCATTCGAATTTTCCAAGCAGAGTGTTCAATACTGCTCAATAGGATACAATGATTTTTTTAATATAGCCGATGACACAATTCCGATTGCATAAAGAGATATTTTCCGCGTGTTTATTGGGATTCCCATCGGCTATTGAAATGCTCATAATCATTAATAGGTTGGTGCACGGATTAACAAAACCATGCCAATCCAAGTACAGACTGAGACTAGAAGTTATTATAATAATTAAACGATCAAACGAACTTACCTAAACGAAGTTCATTCGTAATTATATGTAGAGATTATATTATATGAAAAGCCTCGTTCGACAGATAACCCGTTGTACCATCTTTCGCGCTCTGCCGAACCACATGTTTTTAAAGTTTCCGAAGAAAAAAAAACAAAAAAATAGTCCGTTTCGTAGCACAGCCTACTTCTCTTCATGACGACAGCTATGTTTCATTTTTCAGAGTTCGAAAAATTTGACGGTGATATGTTTTGGGGGGGTAATTTTAGTTGGGTGGGAATATATCGCTCGAACGATGCTTTTCATATAATCACGATCGAACTTCACTTGGCAAGTTCTTTTGATCGTTTAATTATATTCAAGCCTCGTTCTCGAGATAACCCGTAGATTTAGAAAGTCACGATAAATTTTTCCGCGCATTCACGCTTTTCTTATTTATTTATTTATCTATTTATTTTTTACGTTATTCTCCCAAAACTGCTTGACCGAGTGTATCTAGCCGCGAAATTCTGGGGAGATTATAGAACTTGGCAAAACATTGTCACTTTTCAGACCAGCCTGCATCTTTTCTTATGATATTCATGTCCACTCGCAAACGAAGGGCTGCAGAGGAGGCAACATGTCTTGTACTGTGAGCTTTGAATTTTGATGTATTTACGCCGCTCTCTTCCAATTTTATGCGGTTTCTTTTATGAGATGAACAATCTTGTTTCCTCTACTCTCAGGATCTTGGTTTTGTTTAAGTAACAAATTACACTAGTAGCTGCGCACTATTTGGGCTTTTCTCTATAGGAAAGCGTCTACAGGCATACAATCTCGGTCTCGCCGTCATGAACAAAGTTTTTAATATTTCGTATTAATACATGGCGCAAATAGATCTATATCCGGGGTCCAATACGTTATACTTATTTGCTGCAATGCCTTCTTTGCTAACTCCCATTCCGTATCGGTCTTCACTACCCGTGACTCTCGATGTGCATTGACATTTTCTTTCGTTGGAATATAAGCCGCGACCACCCAAATGTATCGTGCTGCAGATCACGTCCAAATTGCTGTAGCTATTTCGTTGAAGTTTGGTAAACGACAACCGCTCACTTTATTTACGTACGATAAAGCCGTTGTATTATCGATGCGTAACAATAATTCGCAGTTTCTAAGATCCGTGGCAAAGGTCTTAAGTGCTATAAATACCGCATGTAATTCTAATAGATTAATAAGTGATTTTCTTTCTTCTGGTGACCATAAACCTCCCGTAGCCTGGTCATCACAAGAAGCTCCGCAGCTGGTCATGGATGCGTCCGAATATATGGTTTGGTGGAATTGTAACGTTCTGATAGGATTTTCTGCTCTTGGGAGATTGTTTTTCTATCACCGAAAGTTTTGTTGTAAATAATTTGGTATGGTCATCTTTGCATCATATTCTCTGTCATTGCGGGTAAGAGCTTTTTGTTTTTCGCATTCGAAACGCTTGCAATATAATCAACCATAAGCTATAGCCCGACAACTTGCAATTAGGCAACCAATAAGGTGCGCAAATTCTCATATTGTACATTGATGACCTTTCATAATTTCTAAGACTTCTTTGCTTATGTTATTCGTTTCTACATTTCTGGGAATCTAAAATAAAGCCAAGAAATTGGCATCTCGAATTTTCAGTTCGACAACTTGTTTCTGTGTTAATAATGAACCCTAATCGGGATAAGAATTGTGTTGTTCTGATGATATTATTGGAGCAAGAATGAAAATCCTTTCCAATACAAAGAATGTCATCTAAGTAAATTGTCGAAATAAATCCTTTACAACGTAGATAGTTTATGACTGGTTGCATTATTTTTGTAATTATATATGAACTCGACGACAGTCCAAAAGGTAAACACGTGAATTTAAATGTTTGCCCTTTAAAGCGACATCTCAGGTTTTTCTACTTAATTTGTAAATCCTTATAAGGAAATATGCATCTTTGAGGTCCAATGATGCCATATAATTTCCAGGTGAAAGTAATTTAGTAGCGGTCCTAATATCCTCTATTTTAAAGTGTATTGTTTCAACCATCTCGTTGAGAATTGAAAAAAATAAGATAAACCGTTTACCGCCTGAGGCTTCTTCAATTAAAAAGTATATCGAGAGAAAATCGTCAGATATCGATTCACATGGTTCTATCGCGCCTTTCTTTATCCTTTTGGTTAACTCGTTTTCTAAATCTATACATTCCGCGGCTGACCAGAAAGGTTCTAGAGGGGGGTTTTGAAGGTATTTGGTAACCCTTTATGGAGTCTAGAATGACCCTATCTGATGTTATCTTTTCCCATTCATTTCAGGCGTTGGATAAATTTCCCGCAATTTGAAGTACCTCTAGTGTCTCTTCTATCTCGATGGCCTCTGTCGAGATTTCTCTATCTGACGAGTGCGGCTCAAGGCGTATTTGTACCTTCTGTTGTGTTTGATTGTTTGCTTTCAATAGTAGATATGATTTTCTTGGTTTGCTCATCCGATGTCGCCACATAATTTTTCCAGCAGGTCTAATCTGTCCACTTTCACCCCATTATGGGAATCAAGGATTGTTGTAATAGCAGCACCCTGTGCAATTAATGCTGTTCCAACTAGCTCTTAAGTATTTATGAAATGTTGGTCACGTTTTAATAGCGCTTCTGTCGACGTAGGTTTTATTTCAGGATTTAGACTTGGAGACTCTAGGAAACAATTGCTCAGCTTGCGAAGATATATATTGTGACGTGATTTTTTTAAATCGCGTCACAGATAAGGCTACCGGTGACTAGGTTACGTTCTCGATGCCCGGGTTGGGACCCAACCTTCATGTGAAGGGCCTTTTCTCTGCATATTTGTTTTGTTGCGTTTAGGTTTCTTGTAATTATCGTTGGATTAGGTTGGCGTGTGGAACTCGGTCGAGCGGCGTGTCGCTCAACGTATCGAGCAATCTCAACCAAGGGAAGCACCTAACGAGACACTTCGAGGAATCGGTGCATGCCCGGCTGAGACGCCGACGCGACGCCGCACCGCAGAGGTGCATCGTGCGGAAGAGCGGGCCGTTGGTTACGGGCGGACGCTGGAGAACTCCGCGCCGCACTTCTGGAGAGAAGCTTTGCTCGCTCTCGCACGGTGAGCCGGGGATGCGATCCCCGAGAGTCTCCATGCTACCGAGGATAAAGGGTCCCGATTTGTTACAGTTCCATTGCGGGGTAACTCGGGCAGAAAATATGGATTTCGAAAGGAATATTCTGTCAGAATATTCCAGCTCTCGAATTACGATTTAAGCTCACGAAAATTACGAGTCCTCGTTGAGTCGCGTATCAGACCTCGCGATGGAGAGACGTGTCGTGGTCTCTCTCGTGGAAAGATAAGTCGCGTTCTCGCTCTCGCGATAGTGTGATCTCTCGCTCCTGTGCGTGTAACGTTGTCGCTCACGTTTCGCGTTCGCGATTGAGAGTTCCGCGTTTTGTTCTTGGGATTTTTTGTATAAAATTCAGCCCCCGCAAAATAAAATAATTTTTATTTTATTTTATGTCGTTCGCGAAAATTCAGCTACTCCCCCGGTGAATCCCGACCCCTCTACCACAATCCACAGCCTGAGCGGCCGTGCTTGTACCGCAACCGCCCCCCCCCCCGTCGAAGTGCACCCAGTTTAGTCCGGTTATGATTCCGGTTTAAAAAAAAATCAGGGAGATCTCCAGTCTCCCCGTTGGTGGATCGAGGGCGGATCCCCCTCGATCTCAGGTCATACCGGTTGTGAAACCGGTGAAACAAAATTCACTAGAGCTCCGGGTTCTGCGGGTACACGACTACGGGTGGACGGCCGAAGGTAACGGTTCTCGCATCTAGTTCTCGAGTTTTTGTTACCGTTCTCGTGGTTAGAGAAATCCCCGTCGCAATATTTAATACCTCCTCGATTTCTTCTTTTCGAATATCTGTATTTGAATACACTGTCCAGTGATCGGCTAGACTTAGATGAATTTTTTCCAGAGTCGGCTCTTTTGACGGGTCTTCTCCCTAAACTAGGGTCGTAGCATCGGCTAGTTAGTATTTGGGAGACATTGAGAAGTCTTTAGCCTCGGTCGATTCGAGATCGATGCCCATGTAGAAATTGACCATCGGCCCAGCGCTGGGTCAGTGTCGAACTTGATTGGCCGAGGCTCGGCAAAAATGCATGGCCCAGGCATGGAAATGGGACGCGCGGCTGACGCTCGACAGCCGAGGGTTGGCTATGATGCCAGGACCACGACTGGCCCATGTATAAATTGAGCATCGGCCCAACGCTGGCTCAGTGTCGAACTTGACTGGCCGAGGCTCGGCAAAAATGCTTGGCCCAGGCATTGAAATATGACGCGCGGCAGACGCTCAGCAGCCGAGGGTTGGCTATAATGCCAGGACCACGACTGGCCCATGTATAAATTGAGCATCGGCCCAGCGCTGGCTCAGTGTCGAACTTGATTGGCCGAGGCTCGGCAAAAATGCTTGGCCCAGGCATGGAAATGTGACGCGCGGCTGACGCTCGGTAGCCATATATTGGATACGATGCCTGGATCACAAGGATGATAATTATATTTACAGTTTGAGAGAGTAAGAGAGTGCGAGAGTGGGAGAGTGAGAGAGAGAGAGAGAGAGAGAAAGAGATAGAGGGCGCGTGAGAGGGTGGATGGATGGATGAGAATGTGAAAACGTGAAAATGTGAAAATGTCAAAATGTGAAAATGCGGAAATGTGAAAACGCGAAAATGTGAAAATGCGTACATGTGAAAATGTGGAAAGCACGAAAAAGTGAAAAATGTGAAAATATGAACATGTGAGAATGTGAAAAATGCGAAAATGTGACAATGTGAAAATGTGAAAACGCGAAAATTTGATGGATAGATGGAGAGTGAGAGAGTGAGAGAGCGAGCATGTGATAATGTGAGAGAGAGCAACTCATATTATTTGCATGTATCTTTTTCTTCATCACCCGAAAAGTCTGATAACATTTTCAATGCCATGAAATAATTGCATGTTGTGTAATACCTGTAGATTTTTTTCTAATAGGAACGGAATACGGAGCTGATAGGTCAACCAGCTATTTCAGTTATATCAAGGTTGATAAACCTTAAAACAATATAAAAAGGTTAAAAAAAATAAAAGTAAAAACTAAAAAAACTATGTAATAAAGGATTTATACTATATAAAGGTTAAAGTATACAGAGAGATAAAGATTTGAGAATCATATGAGAGAGTTGACTTAAAAAAATATATATATATTTATTTTGCAGAGAGTGAAAAAAATTCTGAAAATATATTGTTCGGAGTAAAAAAGTGAATTATTGGTGTTATTCAGTATTATTATGAAATAAATTAACTGAAATAAGAGATAGTTACTGTTGCTTAGTATTATTATAAGCTGAAAATTGAAATGCATGGTCCGAAGAATAAAATTCTCCTTCGCTAGCTAAACTGACAACAGTACATAACATTTTTAAATACATTAGGATAGAGTAAAACTGTAAGCTGAGACTGAAAAAGCTTTAGAAATACAATGTAGTGATGATTTATATTACCAATCCATACAAAACAATGTCAGCATATAAAAACAACGATATAAGTTATTGATACAAAATTATTACTCCGAATTAAACCTTCAATACATTACTCTGTAGTTCGTATACGAGGTTTATTTGGCCACTAAATAAAGGTTTTAGTGAGAGAAAGAATAAAAAAAAAATAGCGAGGAACATTTTAGTTTTAGCGAGGTAAAGAACATTATCAAATCATGTCGCAGATTGCAAAAAAGATTATGTGCATGCTACCGCAAGGGGAAAAATATATCTTCGGTAACTAACTAACCGCAGCGTAAAAAGTGTTTTAAAGGGCATTGCTAAGCGGTGAGGCCATTCACACATCAGAGAGTGAAAAACATCTTAAGGCTATATGGGAAAAAGTGAAAGAATTACATCGGCGAGAGAGAAAAATATTTTAAAAAGATATCGGAGAGCGAAAAAAAGATTATGCCAAGATGTCGGAGAGAGAGAACAATTTTTTTAAAAGATATCGGTGAGAGAAAAAGATTTTGAAAATATATCTGCGATAGAGAGGGAAAGATTTTGAAAGGATATCGGTGAGTGAAAAAAATATATAAAAAAGATATCGGTGAGAGAAGATTTTATAAAGATATCGGTGAGAAAGAAAAAGATTTTGAAAAGATATCTGCGATAGAGAGGGAAAGATTTTGAAAGGATATCGGTGAGGGAGAAAAACATATAACAACATATTAGCAAAAGTTAATTAGGTTTTAAAAGTATGTTCTAGGGCTATAAGGCATGTATCTAACTGATGAAAATTGATCGATTGGAAACAAAAAATTTCCAAACCGATATTAATATAAATTCTCGTCTGATTTTTTGGTCTCCATTGTGATGTGGTATAAACACCAAAGAAACGAAAAAGATAGCAAATTATAGGTTAGTTTTCGTCCGTGAAGAGTCTCACCGTCAGAGATTATCACCAATTTCGGTAAAATTATAAGTTTTATATTTTTTATTACGACAATCGTATTTTTTAAAAATAAGATATTGCGCCACGAAAAAAAAACATTTTATCACGTTATATCTAAAGCTAAAGTTTACGACTAAATTTCAGAAAACAAATTGAAACATAGAATTGGCTATTGATAATACCGATTCAGAAAACACTTCACCGTGAATATTGGCGCCCAATTCGTTTGTATATTTGTAATCATCAATCACACAAATACTTTTTTTCACTTGGTCGTTTAAAACAACACGAGATCTTCCTTGTTCCAACACTAAAAACTCTGAACAATATGGCTGCGTGAGCGTAGATGTACACACATGTATAGTAGCGAGATTCTGTAACTCGGTGGCGAGCGTTTCGTCATAGCTAACGACAACCAATAAGAGGCTCCCTTTCTTCTGTGTTCGTTCATGTGATTGGCTGTCGGTCCAATGTTTGCCTTTTCCCAACGCTGGCTCTGGCGTTGAGCCAGCGTTGGGTCTGTTCTGTACCATCGACATGCTGACGCTTGGGCCAGCCTAGAATGCCGACGCTTGGTATCCAATACTGGGACAGGTCTCAGCGGATTGTCCACTAACGGTTGAGCCAGCGCTGGCTCTGGCGTTGAGCCAGCGTTGGGCCTGTTCTGTACCATCGACATGCTGACGCTTGGGCCAGTCTAGAATGCCGACGCTTAGTATCCAGTACTGGACCAAGTCTCAGCCGATTGTCCACAAGCGGTTGGGCCAGCGCTGGCTCTGGCGTTGGCTCTGGCGTTGAGCCAGAGTTGGGCCTGTTCTGTACCATCGGAATGCTGACGCTTGGAAAAGCGTAGAATGCCGACGCTTGGTATCCAGCACTGGGCCAAGTCTCAGCCGATTGTCCATTAACGGTTTACCCAGCTCTGGCTCTGGCGTTGAGTCTGTTCTGTACCATCGATATGCTGACGCTTCGGCCAGTCTATAATACCGACGCTTGGTATCCAGTACTGGGCCAAGTCTCAGCCGATTGTGCACAAGTCGTTGAGCCAGCGCTGGCTCTAGCGTTGGCTCTGGCGTTGAGCCAGCGTTGGGCCTGTTCTGTACCATCGACATGCTAACGCCTGGAAAAGCCTAGAATGCCGACGCTTGGTATCCAGGACTGGGCCAAGTCTCAGCTGATTGCCCATTAACGGTTGAGCCAGCGTTGGCTCTGGTGTTGAGCCAGCATTGGCTCTGTTCTATACCATCGACATGCTAACGCCTGGAAAAGCCTAGAATGTCGACGCTTGGTATCCAGGCCTGGGCCAAGTCTCAGCCGATTGCCCATTAACGGTTGAGCCAGCGCTGGCTCTGGCGTTGAGCCAGCGTTGGGTCTGTTCTGTACCATCGACATGCTGAAGCTTGGGCCAGTCTAGAATGCCGACGCTTGGCATCCAGTACTGGGCCAAGTCTTAGCCGATTGTTCACTAACGGCTGAGCATTGACTTTTCTACGTGGGATATTTCCCGTCGAGTTAATAGAGACTTTTCTACCATTTTTTGTTCTATTATTAGCGGCAAATTGCAACGTTTGCAAGATGATTGTTCAGAGGAAGTCGGGTAATACTTCTGCGATGGCACGACACTTAAACAAGCATTTTGCCGAAGCGAAAAAATTACAGATGAAGCAAGCGACGCGTTCTATTTCAATGCGCGATGAAAAGGAGATGACAATCGAAAACGTATTCGCTGGATAGAGACCGTTGGAACGTAATTCCGCCAAATCAAAAAATATCACGAGTGCTATAGCTCAAATGATGGCACGTGATCTACAATCCTATAGCATCGTTGAAGATATTGGGTTAAAAAACGTAATGAAAGCGGCGGAGCCACGTTATATCGTTCCTAGCCGAACGACATTCTCTCGGGGCGAGATCCCGAAAATGTACCAAGTGGAATGGGTTTGGATAAGATTCAAAGCGATTTCGCCAAAGGTCAGGTCTTATTTTATATGCATAGAAAATGGAAATCCTATTTGAGAAACTATGTATGAGATTATTTGACGAAATTTTTACTTAATTTTTTTCTTATTTAATTGATGTTATATTGTCTTATAGGCATTCGTTCCAAATCATTGGAAACGGGTGGTTGGACCTTCCGTACCGTGGAAAGTTATATGACACTCACCATCCACTACACAACGGCAGATTTTGAACATCGCTTTTTTCTTTTAAATATGCGATATTTTCCAGAGAGTCACACTGCTAACAACCTACATCGTTTTATCGAGGAGTCATTGATTGAGTGGAAATTGGACTGCAAAAACCGACCCATCTTCGTCACGACCGACAATGCTCCAAACATTGTACGTGCTGTGTCTCTGAACGACAAATGGGAGAGAATCATTTGTTTTACGCATACGTTGTAACTTGCTATCAAGTACGGTGTGAAACAAACTACAGATTTCGCTGAGACCCGAAAGAGATGTAGATCGCTAGTCGGGTTTTTCGCTAGAAGTTCATCTGCTCATGCGAAACTCGATGATATGCAGACGTCCTTGAATCGTGGATCTACGCCCCTCAAGCTCATACAAGATGTGGATACAAGATGGAACTCTGAGTATGATATGTTTCACCGACTGTTACAAGTGCGAACGGCGCTGGGAGCTGTTCTATCGCTGCCGAAAATGCCGAATAATCTATCGAACTCAGAATGGAATATTATACAAATGTACGCCGACGTACTTGGAACCTTGGACCCTTTAAAGATGCGACAGTTGTTATGTCTGCTGAAAAGAATCCTACACTGTCATCATATATTCCGATCATTCGAGGTTTGATACATGCAACTCAGGAATTTCTTAAGAAGAACAGCGAAGAGAAACGCAATAGCCTCGGTAAACATTTACTGAGTGCCATGGAAGAACGTTTCAATAAAGTGTGTGAGAAGGAAAGTCTGCTATTAGCAATGATGGTGGATCCACGGTACAAAAATCGTCTACTGACCAGCGAAGAAAAAGTCAAGATGGAGGAAATTCTGATAAAAAAAGTAACTGAACTTCAGGAAGTCAGCAGCGATCTGAATGCTACAGAGACAAGTTCTACCATCCGCGAGTCAACAAGAGGTTCGTTCATTTGCCAACTATGGCAATGATATCAGATTAGATTAGAGATACTCGTAAATATTATGATTAAATATTGCCGGTCCAGCTTCATGGCTAGTATTCATTTATTATTCCTGAATTATTCGATCGCATCAACACGACAGAACATGTCGTGTTGATGCGATCAAAATGATGCTGAAAATTGTATAAATATAATGCGGTCGAATTTTCAATTCAAGAAAATTTCGCGTACCAACATAAGCGATCGTTCTACAAATGTTCTGAAATTCTCCTAGCCTCACTCGGCGCCAAACTTGTTGTGATACGTTGTCAACCGGGTTTCGAGATAAACGCGATAAAAGTTTTAAAAAAAACGGATTTTTTTTTAAGGGACCATTCCAGTGTGATATTTTTTGAAAATGGTTTTTTTGCATTATCCATAATATGGACTTTCATAAAATAAACATGCTGTGAAATTTATGTCGCGAGATTCGAATTATTCCGGTCACTACAGCCATTCTTAGACAAAAGGTATCCGACTAGGTGCGTGCGACCTGAATACTTTGAACGCGTTTTTCTCAAAACGTCGTTTTTCAAAACGGTGGAAGGTCTCAAACGAAGAGTTTTCAAGCTATCCATCTCAAATTTAGCCACATCATTCTTGACGCCATTCCTTAACGTGACACGGAAGCATTTTTTATTTGAAAATTTTACGAAAAACTGACGAAAAAAGGGCTAATTTAATTTGACATTTAGTTTTGAAATGGCCACCATTTTGTTAATTTTCATTGGAAAAAATTCTCCGTCTGTCTCTATAGTTTTTCCATACTGATTAATAATCTTTTTGGTTTTTTCGTTCAGACAATTTTTGGAGGAGCAGGAGCTTCCACCGTCAGACGATATTTTTTATTTTGTCATTTTGCAATGGCCAAAGAAATGTATATAAAAAATACAAATAAAACATTTAAAATTATTTTTGTGTAGAACGTAAGTCATTTGAATGAACGAAAAAAAATCGGACTGATTATCGAATTCTATTCGAAAAAAAAATCATGATAATCAGCGATTTTCAAGCCAGTGACACTGAAATGGTCCCTTAGATATGTACGAAATCATCTTATTTCGTCTTATTGAAATCGAATTTCATTGAAATATATAAAATATTTTTTTTTAACGCGTAGCCGTTCCTTGATAATTTTGGCTTGAGATTCAAGGTGTTAATAAAAAATTATTAATTGCAGATGAAACACCGTCGAAATTATTCAAATATCTCGCTACGATTGAAATCGGGGAAGAAGTAAATGACAGCAATACGCCGCTTCTCGAAGTGAAACGATATTTGTCCGATAAGGTGTCTCCATCAACGACAAATGCTAGATCCTGGTGGAAAATTAACTGCCAACAGTACCCAGGCATTTCTAAAGTTGCGGCAATTTATTTGTCCGTGTCGGATACTCAACTAAGCAGCGAACAAACTTTTTCGACCGCCGGAAACATCGTCACACCTACACGCGCTAAACTCATAACGGAACACGTCGAGGAGCTCTGCTTCTTGCATTATAATCTTTAATGTTTAAATAAAGATAAACTATCGGAAAAACTTTTCATTACAAGAATACAAAAAACTTTTTTATATCCTTAATACTTATATTAAATATTAAAATATTAAATAAATACGCATATGAATATTAAAATTATTGAATTAATTATTTTTATTTCTTATTATCTCCAACCTATCGGCGAAGGGTAGAGAACATAAAGCTGGAGTCTGTTTCATCCGTTTTAGTACGTTTTAGTGGCGCTATCTACTATGAAACGAAATTTGAAATTTTGTTCCGGCAACACGGCTTATCGAGTACCCGATGTGAGACGAGTAAACCGCTAGGCGACGGTTACCCGAGTATACTCGAGTATCGTCGGGTACTCAATAAAGTACGAGTATTCCAGTCTTGCACGAGTACTCGAAAAACTCGGGTACTCGATAAAGTTCGAATATCCTCGTCCAATCACGGGTACTCGAAAAATTCGGGTACCCGACCCGAATCATAATCTAATTACCCGACCCGACCCGACCCGACCAATTCTGCTACCTGCACACCCCCCGAAAATACACGTTTATTGTATGAAAATGATGGAAAATATTTTATTCGAAGTATTGTCCATTGCTAGCTATACATTTTTCCCACCTGTCTGGCAATTTGTGGATGCTTCACCAAAAAATCTGTTGCTCTTTTGAGGCAAACCAGTCATCGAGCCATTTTCGTACATTTTTGTAAGAAGTGAAGCGTTGCTCAGCAAGTACGTGTCCCATCGATGCAAATACGTGGTAATCGGACGGAGCTAAGTCTAGTGAGTAAACCGCATGCAAAAGTATTTCCCAACTAAACGCCTCAATCGTTTCCTTGACCAACTGGTCAAGGAAACGATTGAGGTCGAAGGTCAAAACTTTGCCGTGTGTGATGGTGCATTATCATGAAGCAAAAACACTTTGTGTTGCATTTTTTTATTTTCTCGTCGTTATTCACGCAAAGCTTAATTCAAATCGATCATTTGTTGCAGGGAGCGTTCAGTATTAACAGTTTCGCCAAGTTTTAGCATCCAACAATGGCTGCAATTCACTGTCTTCAAACTTTCACGGTGGCCTCCCACGTTCTTTGTTTCTCACGTCAAAATCGCCACTTTTGAATTTTTTAAACCACTCAAAGCAACCAAGAGCATGCTCACCATAAGCTTCGACAAGCATTCGATGCGATTCTGCAGCAGTTTTTTTCAAATGGTAACAGAAAATTAATGCTGTCCGCAAATCGTAATTTCTAGGCACAAAACTCGACATGTTCAACGCTATAACAAACAATGTTGGGGTATGAAACTTGTATTATTATGAGTTAAAAATCTTTGTCAGATGTCAACAAAGCAAATGGTGCCAATGATGCGACTTGACGGTAACTACATTGACAGCTAGGATCATCTATGGGCAAATTTCGGTTTCATATTTACAAACCTGGTATATTGATTTCAAGGGGATAATAATTAATATAACAGTTTCTGTTTTCATGAACCGTAACTTACTTTAGACAGCTACATTTTGATCTCTGAAGGAAGAGCCGTGAAATATTATACAATTAACGATTAAACGAACTTACCAAAGTGAAGTTCTATCGTGATTGTATGAGCGCCTCTTCCGAAGAGATCAGTCCCTCCTACCCTTTAATCTCGTGAGAGATACCCAAATTTATTTCAGTTAGGGCTTGTCGGTCAGAACTTTAAAAAATAAGCATGGCCAAGAGCGTATGCGTGTCGGGAGCATGAAGACCAAAGAACAAAAAACAAAAGTTTTGCTTTAGACTTTGTGGCGACACTGGGGAAAGTGAGGGGTACTACATTTTGATCCCTTCGGAAGAGGCGCTCATGCAATCACGATAGAGCTTCACTTAGGTAAGTTCGTTTAATCGTTAATTATCGTGGATAATCCTGTATTCGTACCTATCTGATATATATCGCGGCGATTACTTTTCATTCCATGCTATGTAACTGGTTTAATACCTAAACGTGAATTGATTTTCAATACATTGTCGAAGACATGCATGCATATTTTTAAAACGCAAATAATAAAATTGGAACATTGCGTTAACCCAATCGGTAAAGAATTTAATTCTCCTCCATTCGCTGCGGATTCCCTCCATGTACTGCGTTTAAACGCAGAGACTTACTTTTATCTGAAAAATGTTCATATCTTGTGTATTGAAAATTATATTTCTGGGAATACAATCGGCGAGGCCTCGTGTTTTCTGTGTCACGTACTTCACATTGTAATGTAATGACGAAGTTGCTTATTCCCTCTGTATATTACGTATCCGGCTCTTTTTTTTTCTATTGATGCCGGGTTGGAATTAATCCGGCGCGTGGCCGGAAAAAGAGGAATTTTGGTGAATTTTTTCTGGGAAAACGTGTGCAGGTTTTCAATTTTTTTTTACATTAAAGAGTATGTTTTGAAAAACCATTTTTTGATGAAATTTATTCCTAAATGTTGTAGATCCAATGGTGTGTGCAGACCGCTGTTTGAAAAATATCCTTCGTGGTGACCACTGCTGCTTGGAAACAAATCATTTGAAATGAAAAAATCAAACGCATTTAGATTTGGCATGAAATTATCTAGTTTTTCGCCGAAGGATTCAATAAAATATTGATTTTTGAAAACATGGCTGCAGTCCAAAGTGACGGTATCGATTTTCGGCGAAAGCAACCCTCTGTTTTCATTGATAAAAAAAACTATGCATCGACAAAAGAATTCCTTTGTTCAAGCACTGCTTTTTTATATGTACAAGAAGCTTGTTAATTGTTTAGTTGATCGGTGCAATGATTTTTTAGATATTGTGGTCACCGATTTTGAGCAAGTCATTTTGAGGAAAAAGCTCTTAAACTTTTAGGTCGGGTTTATACGTGGGTAAAATGTAACTTAATAAACTTACATAGAATCATAGATGCCAAGCCCATATAATAAGAGTTCTGCAACGGTAGCCTCCAAAATTGCATTTCGCTGCTGTGACGAAACAGATCCTTTAGAAAAATCTTTAGACTTATCTTCCAGACGAGGTGGTTATAACTTTCGTTGTTGTTTTGTGTCAAACCACGTCTCTATCTTGCTAATATGTTACCATTGCTAAGGTCTTCGTAAATCGGCTTGATTGCTTCCAAGACATTGGGAGGTAGAGCATTATATTCATGGTTATACGAAGCAAGCTGTCCGTTGGCCGAAGCGCGCTGCCAGAAGCACCAAGTCTCAAGTCTGGTTGAACACTTATCATGATTTGGATCGTCATCAGTTGAATTTCAATAATCGAAGGTTGCCCATATCGCCTTTTTCATATCGTCGACTGAATTATGGTTACGGCGCATATTCTAAAGTAAATTATATAAATATTTTTGCACCTTTTGCGGTAATGATTTCAGGCGTAGTGTATGCCTAACGGTCTAGAGGAATCGACTATGAACGGTATACCACAACCCATTTAATCACCAGTATTTATACCTTTATTTAGAAATACATGCCGAGCTATTTCACCCGTCTATGTAGATGCATATTTTTAGTGGAAGCCTAAACTTATATTAACAACTTTCTTCCTTCTGCAGTATGGAAAAAGTTTTCTGCCGACGTCGGGAGTGACAGCATATTATCAAATATTTCTGGAGTAGATACTACCCTAAAGTTGTTTGTGAAGCTACCCCGCATTATAAAAATATAAACTCAATGTTTATCCCAAAAGGTACAATTGGAAAGATACTATCACTTCGGGTAATTGAATTCGGGGCCCAACAAAAAATTTGCATGACATTTTTTAGACAGTGGGTGGTCTCTAACTACTGCGCAGGCGGGCACAGTGGGACATGATGCCCAGCACTGAGCGTTCCAACAATCGCACTATTATACATAGTTGATGGCTGTGCCCACGCGTGCTGTCACCATTCGAATCAACCGACTAATTTTTTCTTATCAAAGTAGCAAAATAAGGTAAGCGTTACGAATAAAATATCAATAAGCTTATACTTCCAACGACAAATATTGTAAACACATTTTTTGCAGATACTGTTACGAAATTGATGATTTGATGAGCTCCTACTGAGACTTCGTACGTAAAAGCCCGACTAGAAATTTTGATCCGGTAGCCTGAAGACTGATCAGTCTGCTATCAAGCTACGTCCGAAAACCGTAGGCAGGCACGCCTGATCAGTGCCGGATGTTCACCGAATCAGTGGAAACGTAGTACGGGAATAAGAACGCACCCTGAACAGGCAGAAGTAAGGTAGCATGTATGCCACTATAACACGGCTGCCATGGACGCCGTATTACGGCACGCCTGATCTATGATGGATGTCGAATGGATCAGTGGAACCCTAATACGGGAGTAAGAAGGCTACTTTACTTTCCTCTGATCCGGTGGACATACGGCACAGATCAGGCGTGTCTTACTTCGGTATCCAGACCGCAGCCAGATAGCTGTCAGCTCGGTGTTGAGGCTGCCGAAAGCAGACACAGCCACGGAATAAGTTAAGGACAAAAGTAATAATATTTAATCAATTATATAATTTAAATTATTATTAATCTAAGAATCAAAGTTCAATCAAATATGTCATAACTGTAATATCTAAATAATTGGGATGTTTAATAAGTTCTCGTAGTCTTTTTCGGGATAATGAACGCTTTATTTTCAAAAATGAGTAAAAAAAAACATGTCACTGAAAATATTGTCTACCGCTAGCCACTTCTTTTTCTTATCTCTCCGGTGGCATTTTAATTCTACGTCGGAAAGACGACACGTCTTTTGAAGCTACCCAAGAGTCAACCCATTTTTTGGCATCTTCATAAGAATGGAAGTGCTGCACAGCCAGGCCATGTGCCATCGATCGGAACAAGTGATAATCGAAGGGGCAATGTCTGGCGAATACGGCGGGTGGGGTAGGACGTCCCATTTAAGCATTTTCAAGTAGGTTTTCGCCGATTTAGCAACACATGGCCGAGCGTTGTCATGCTGCAAAATCACTTTGTCGTGTCTTTGTTTATATAGCGGCCATTATGTCTTCAATGCTGGACTCAAACGCATCAATTTTCAGTCGATAGCGATCTCCCGTAATGGTTTCGTTCGGTTTGAGCAGCTCATAATAAACTAAACCCAGCTGATCCCACCCAATGCAGGGTAGAAGTTTGGAACCATGAATCTTCGGCTTTGCCAGCGATGTTGATGCATGGCCGAGCTTACACCATGATTTTCTACGCTGAGGGTTATCGTAGGGTATCCATTTTTCATCGCCAGTCACGATACGATGCAAAATACCTTTCTTTTTCTGCCGTTGAAGCAGCTGTTCACACGTGAAAAGACGCCGTTCGACGTCTCTTGGCTTGAACTCGTACGGCACCCAATATCCTTCCTTTTGAATCATTCCTAATGATTTCAAACGTTTTGAAACTGTTCTGTGATTATTCCTAATGATTATTCAGAGCTAGCTCCTAAGATTACTTAGAGCTAGAGCTGAACGCGCAACCTATTTAGCCATCCTAACACTTGTGCAAAGGGTCTAGCCGGATAAGAATGGTGAATCTGCCCCCACCGAATTTTGTGGCGCCGATTTTTTCCCAAGTCCCTAACCTAAAAAAACAATTTTGTGCAAAATTACAGCTTTCTACATCGATGCCGAGGGGTCTTCCTGCTGAAAAAACGTGTTTTTTTCGATTTTTGCAGTTTTTAAATACCAAGAGGCGACCGAAAAATCTGAAAAAATTCGGAAAAATCAGAAACATGTCAATGTTAATGGAAAATTTGTTTTCGTTTTTTTTTTAAATGCTAAACTCCCTTTTTAATCATCAAATTTTCCTTTAAAAACATTATTTTGTAGTGAAGAGATTTTTCTACTATTATGGCAAAAATTGACATGACTTTACTCTTGATTCCCTGCATTTCAAAAAAAAAAAGTCTCAAAATTCGACCTGCAACACATTGAAAAAAAAATAAAAACGACAAAATTTCTCATTTTTCATTGGAAATCCATACATAAATCATTCTTTCAGTTTAATAAATGGGTGCTCATGGCTGGAGTAGTTATGAGAAATGAGACATGACATCTAGATCGATTGCGTAATTCAATTTAGTTCGATACATCCACACTAGTGGCGCCACTTGAACTGTGCGGTTTTACCGACAGCTATGCTGAGATGAGTATGTTTACGCGGACTTTTGGTCAAGCTAATAAGCTGAAATATTCAGATCCGCGTAAACTGTCAAACAACTGTGAGAGGGTACGTTTACGCAAGCCGAAATTCTGTAACGCTGCGCTGTTACCTTACTACTGTAGAAAAAACTCGCGTAAACGCCATCAGTTCGTTCTTCATGTCATTATGCATGCGTGTTTGACCGTTTACGTAACTAGAATATCTTAGCGTAATGTGAGCAAGTATCTGCATAAACATACTCAATGATTTTCTCATCGACATGTTATTAAATGACGTCGAAAAATAAAAAATATCCAAAATCAGCGTAAAAATCCTATTGTTTACATCTGTTTGTTATGTCTGACAACTACTCCACCTTTGAGCACCCATTTATTAAACCGAAAGAATGATTTATGTATGGATTTCCAATGAAAAATGAGAAATTTTGTCGTTTTTATTTTTTTCCAATATGTTGCAGATCGAATTTTGAGACTTTTTTTTTGAAATGTAGGGAATGAAGAGTAAAATCATGTAAATTTTTGTCATAATAGTAGAAAAATCTCTTCGCTACAAAATAATGTTTTTGAAGGAAGATTCGATGATTAAAAATAGAGTTCAGCATTAAAAAAAAACGAAAATAATTTTTCCATTAACATTGACATGTTTCTGATTTTACAGATTTTTTTCAGATTTTTCGGTCGCCTCTTAGTATTTAATAACTGCAAAAATGGAAAAAACACGTTTTTTCAGCAGGAAGACCCCTCGGAATCGATGTAGAAAGCTGTAATTTTGCAGAACATTTTTTTTTTAGGTTAGAAACTTAGGAAAAAATCAGCGCCACAAAATACGGTGGGGGCAGATTCATCATTCTTATCGGGCTAGACCCTTTCCTTTTTTTTGCTCCTTACTCTTATCATTTAAAAAAATATCAATAAGTTGGCAAACGCTTACATCGTTGCAATTCAACGAAAATTAATTAGTTTTGACTCCTGAATTCTTTTTGTCTATTTAGGTGGTAAAAATAACTTTTACGATGTTTTTATTTACTCGACAATCGTCTGCGACGATTTTCTTAGTTTTCGGCCGAGCCAAGACCAACTGTTGGCGCATGTTTTCTGTAATGATATAGCCGACTTTTTTCACAACTTTGCAATTGCAAAAAAAATCAACATTTTTTTTTTTGAAATTTTTGGAAGTTTGTTTTTTCTCGAACTTAACAACTAGTGCAAAGTTGTGAAAAAAGTCGAAAAAATTGGTCTTTTCATTTTGATGATGATGACACAATGTTAAGGAACAATTGGTCGTTTGGTGTTTTGTAAAACTTTGATCAATCGGTCCGGAAAAACGGTTCGATGGATCAATTTGAAAATTTACAGAGCTATTGGGTGTACATTAAGCTGAAAAAAAAACCTGGAAACCTTAGTCTTTCCATGAACATTTGTAAAGTAGTGATAGATTTACTGAAACACCAGAAAAAGTAATTTTTTGTACTTTTTTCAAATTGATGTTAAGCGTGAAAAGAATATTGTTTCTCATAAATCAATGAAAGGGTCTTATAGGAAATGTATTGAAGCTTTCAAAACTGCCCTTTCATTCCCTGTGCCGTTATTGGTTGCTGAGATATCGATGATCAAAGACAAAGGGATCCTTTTTCATTCGAAGTCGGATATCTCAGCAAAAAAATGACGTAAAGATACTAACAAAAAACAAAATTGAAGCTGAATCAGCAAGCTAACTGACCTATACATTGATTCAACGGGAAAAAAATTCCCGAGTCCGTGGAACTTTGAAAAAAAAAATGTTGAAAATGTTTGTGTCGCGCTATTTCTTATGATTTCGAGATAACCGTAGCTCACAACAAAGTTTTGTAAAAAGGTTTCGAAACTAGAGACTTGAAGCTTCAAAATGCTTTTTTTCACCTCAATACGATCATTTTTCACAGAGATACAGCGCTTCAAAAAATACAAAAGGGCAGAAATGTTCTGTTCTTTTAATTCTTGGGAGTAGTGTATTTGAATATTATATTATTTATATTATTATATATATTTGTTTCATTTATATTTATCTTATCTGTCTGTTTCTTTGTTTGTCATCCAGTTCTGAGCTATGTTTAAAGTTTCAAGTCTCTAGCTCACTCGGAAGTTAGTTTGAAATCAATTGCAAAATTTGTACCGAACAGACAAACAAACAAAGAATCCTACAAGAAAGCGAGTTAATAAAACCGTGGTAATAAAAAAACAGGCAGCGGCATTGGCAGCTATTTCCACTGGGATGCACTCGAGGAATATTTGGATTTAACTCTTTTTTGGGCTTAACGGCTCCAGATGAGCTGCTTATAAGTTTCGTTATTGTTTTGTATGAAACCACCTTGGCATCTTTCAAATAAGTTCTCATTTCTAAGGTCTTTGTAAATAGGCGCGATTGCTTTTAAGACATTGGCTTTATATTAATACAAAGCAAACTCTCCGTCCGCTGAAGCGCGCTGCCAAGAGCTTCAAGTCTCAACTCCGGTAGGACAATTATCACGATTCGGATCTTCATCGGTTAAGCTGTAATGGTCGAAGGTTGTCCTTATCGCCCTTTTCATATCGTTAACTGAATTATGGTTACGACGTATAGCTATACTATAATAAACGGTGAATTTGTTGATCATTTTTCTGATTAGTTTGTTCCTGCCACCAATTCCTTTATTTTTCTTCACGCACCCACACGATCGACGTCCCATTCGTTTTTGCACATGACCGATGCATTCTTTTTTTTTTTAGTAAATCATCGGATTCGCACACTGCATAACGCGTTACTATTCTAAAACTCCCTACTCTCCCTCAATTTTAAATGCATTTACTTGAATTTTTCTGAGAATATTTTTGAAATGTTATATTTTGAGAATTCATCGAAAACCAAAGAGCGATATTTTTATAAATTTCAGGTTTCAGCCCTCGTGTAGCAGTTGGATAACCTCAAGCTTCTCGAGATTGGACGCTATTCTCTTCTCCAGTAAACTCATCAGCTTTCAATAAATCGGGAATCATATGGTACGATGGCAATCACTGGGAATGGAGCCTGTTGTACCGGCAGCCGGTACAGATTACTCAGGAGTACTGCGAACCACTGCGTCAAAGATTCGCTGCTGTTTCCATTCAATAATAAGACCCGAGACGCGTTTACCAAATGAGAAATCACAGGTCGCTTGCTCACCGACAAATAGTCTACTGGTGTAGTACGTATAGAGCGCTGCTCGTTTACCGCTTTACTACTTCGGTACGAATCTTCAGGTGGCGCACCAACCTCTCTTCGTTCACCATGTGATTTTTTACGCTGTCCAACGCACGCACACTTTCTCGTAATGGTGGATCGCTCAACGCTGTCATTCCCGCCACATTAACGAACCACGCGGCTCCTCGGTCGCTCTAATGACAAGGCTATTCTTACCAGTAAGGACTTATACCTGAGTAGATTGGCAAAACAGAAACCATATTTTGAGATTTATTCTCGGAAAATAATTGCTTTAATAAAAAATAAATCTGTTCAAAGTAACATGTATTCTGTATGTACGTATGTGAATGTTTTATTAATATTTATCAACAATAAATATCTTTAACCGCGTTTTTCTCGGAACATGGTTTTCAAAATCGGTGTTAACGATATCTTGAGAATTGATCAACAGATCTTCTTCAAATTTGGACACGATATTCTTGGATGCTTTGTCCCATTACCTACGATCAGGCTTTTCGAAAAGATTTCATAAGAATGTTTAAAAAATCAATTCTAAACATAAAAAATAGGTAAAAAAATTGACCTCAAATATCGAACAGCCGCCATTATGCAAATTTTCTTTTTGGGTCATAGCTAACTCTGTTGTATATTAATACCCGACTAGAAATTTTGATCCGGCTGCCTGAAGACTGATCAGGCCGCTATCAAAGTACGGTCCGGAATACCGTAGTAAGGCACACCTGATCAGTGCCGGATATCCACCGAATCAGTGGAACCGTAAGGACGGGCGTAAGAAGGCACCCTGAACAAGCCGAAGCAAGGCAGATTTACTGTATACCACCGTAACATGGCTGTCATGGACGCCGTGGTATGGAACGCCTGATTTGTGCCGGATGTCGACCGGTTCAGTGAAACTGTAGTACCAGAGATTAGTAGGGAGATGTACAACGCTCCCGTTTTCGGCGTGCCTCGAGAATGGCGCTAAATCGCGGCGGCGAGTTCGGGAATATAATTTTGTGATCATCGCCTCTGTCGAGGTTGCAGATTCTCTTGTAGCCGCGCGAGTCGTGATCACCGCTCAAGTCGGTATCGCAGTCAGCGTGAACACGAATGGGTAGCTCGGTGGGGGAAAAGTCTCCGCCCCTCGCAAATCGTGCTTACTCGAAAGGCGAACGGAGCGAGGTTTCCCGTCCGATCGAGCTCGATATATTTGTGTGGCCGTACTGCGGATTAGAATATGCATTAAATGAATTTCAAAGTGAAAAACATTTATCGAGATCATTGTTTTCTCTCGGTTGCCTGTTTATGCCGAGAATGCGGGTTAAAAAAATTAACAACGAAACGCGTTGAAAAATAAAACGCCGAAACGAACGTGGAAGGTTCAAAGAGAAATCTTGAGCCTTTGCCGCGGTCGATTCGGCGGTTTTTTTTCAACACTAAACATTATAGATAAGCGTGTATCATAAATGTTTTTCTATCCTCAATGAGCGTCGTGGTTGAGTCGGCAGCCTGACGGATAAACAATGCTTGCGATTCGGGTTCGATCCCCGGTGAATCGATTTTTTATCAATTTTTTTTCCTTCATTTTATATTCAAAAAATGTCGAACTTCCTCTCGCTTTAGCTACTCTCGCGTGTCCAGGCATTATTTATGATATTTAATTCATATGTTTAATAAAAAAAAAAAATTGGCTGCTACCGGGGAACCCGCGTCGTTCGTCGGCTGAACCCGCGTCGTTCGTACTCAGAACCCGCACGCTGATACCTCCGCCGCGAGGATCTTATAGACTGCAGAGCTGCCTTCGGTATACACACTTATCCAATGTGAAATGTGTTGAAAAAAATACCGAAACGATCGAGAAAGACTGAAAGTTCTCTTTCTCAAAGTTTCCCTTTCTCGATCGTTCCGGCATTTTTTTTTCAACACATTTCACATTGGATAAGTGTGTATACCTAAGGCAGCCTTTCAGTCACAAGAGCCTCGCGGCTGAGAAATCAGCGTGTGGGCTCTGAGTACGGACGACGCGGGTTTGATCCCCGGGGTAGCCAATGTCTTTTTTTTAAATTAAATATATATGAATTAAATATCATAAATAATGCTTGGACAGGCGAGAGTAGCTAAAGCGAGAGGAAGCTCGAAATTTTTTGAATATAAAATGAAGGAAAAAAAATTGATAAAAAATCGATTCTCCGGGGATCGAACCCGGACCGCAAGCATTGTTAATCCGTCGGCTGCCGACTCAGTCACGACGCTCATTGAGAATAGAGAAACATTTATGATACACGCTTATCTATAATGTTTAGTGTTGAAAAAAAACCGCCGAAATGACCGCGGCCAAGGCTCAAGATTTCTCTTTGAACCTTCCACGGTCATTTCGGCGTTTTATTTTTCAACGCATTTCGTCGTTAATTTTTTTAACCCGCATTCTCAGCATAAACAGGCAACCGAGAGAAAACAATGATCTCGATACATGTTTCTCACTTTGAAATTCATTTAATGCATATTCTAATCCGGAGTACGGCCACACAAATATATCGAGCTCGATCGGACGGGAAACCTCGCTCCGTTCGCCTGTCGAGTAAGCACGATTTGCGAGGGGCGGAGACTTTTCCCCCACCGAGCTACCCATTCGTGTTCACGTTGACTGCGATACCTACTTGAGCGGTGATCACGTCTCGCGTGGCTACAAGGGAATCTGCAACCTCGATAGAGGCGATGATCACAAAATTATATTCCCGAACTCGCCGCCGCGATTAAGCGCCATTCCCGAGGCACGCCGAAAACGGGAGCGTTGTACATCTCCCTACTAATCTCTGGCAGTACTGGAGCAAGATGGCACCCTGAACAGGCCGAAGTAAGGTAGCCCGTGCACCACCGTAACATGGCTGTCATGGACGCCGTGTTACGGCACGCCTAATCTGTACCGAATGTCAACCGGTTCAGTGGAATTGTAGTACTGGAGCAAGATGGCACCCTGAACAGGCCGAAGTAAGGTAGCCTGTATACCGCCGCATCATGGCTGCCATGGACACCGTGTTACGGCACGTCTGATCTGGGCCGGATGTCGACCAGTTCAGTGGAACCGTAGTACGCGAGCAACATTGCACTCTGACGAAGCCGAAGCAAGGTAGCCTCTATGCTGCCGTAACATGGCTGCCATGGACATCGTGTTACAGCACGCCTGATATATTCCGGATGTCGATTGAATCATTGGAACCGTAGTACGGGAGTTAGAAGGCTATTTTACTTTGGTGATCAGAGTACTTCTCACTCCCGTACGACGATTCCTCTGATCCGGTGGACATACGGCACATTAATCCAAGAACCAAAGTTCGACCAAATATGTGAAAATTATAGGTCGCGATTCCCTTTTTTTTTTTTAATTTAACTTTATTTCGAGAAGTTTTTGGAAGTTTCAGGGAAAAAATTATATAAAAACAGAATAAAATTAATATTAGGACTTGGAATTAATTCGTAGCGTTTTTTTTAATGAAAAAAATATTTATTTTAAATGAAAATAAAAAAATACATTAATGAAAGTATTGCCCATCGCTTTCTACTGCTTTTGACCACCTTTCGGGCAGGATACGAATACCGTGTCGGAAGAACGCCTCGTCTTTAGATGCAATTCACGAATCGACCCATTTTTGACAATCTTCGTAAGAAGTGAACTTCTGCGCAGACAGGCAATGAGCCATCGAACGAAACAAATGGTAATCAGAAGGAGCGATATCTGGAGAATACGGCGGTCGGGGTAGGACTTCCCATTTAAGTGTTTCCAGATATGTTTGTGCCGGTTTTGCGACGTGCGGACGAGCATTGTCGTGCTGCAAAATGACTTTGTCGTGTCTTTCGGAGTATTCCGGCCGTTTTTCTTTCAATGCTCGGTTCATAAGCGCATCAATTGCAGTCGGTAGCGATCCCCAGTTATGGTTTCATTCGGTTTCAGCAGTTCATAATAAATCACACACCTCTGATCCCACCAAATACAGAGCAGGAGCTTAGACCCATGGATATTTGGCTTTGCCACTGATGTTGATGGTTGGCCGGGCTTAACCCATGACTTTCTGCGCTTCGGATTATCGTAATAGATCCATTTTTCATCACCATTGAAAATTCGATGCAAAAAAAACCTTTTCTTTTCTCCCGTTGAAGCAGCAGTTCACTGCTCCCCGCAAAAAATATTCAATAAATTATAAAGTGTTGTTATTTACGATTCGAAAAGAGGTTATGTACAGCAAATGGCATTCAATGATAGCTGTTTTACGATGAATACATTACTGTCGGTAACAACGCAATACTGTACTACCTACGCCATCTCTTGTAAGACGCTACGAATTAATTCCAACACCTAATATTATTCTTTAGAATGATAAAAATACGCAACCGAAAAAGCAGGCTTATAAAAGTGTTAGGATAGCTAAGTAGGTGGCGTGCTCAGCTTTAGAATTAGATGGCGTAGGGTCAAAGCCTGCGGCTAGATAAAATATCAACGAGGCTGGATACGATTTAGTCCAATTCTCATATATGCAGGAAAATAAATAAAGCATATGAATACAAAAAATACTACAATAATTTTTGTATTCACTATTTGTTCATGATTTCATTTTTCATTTAAGGCATAGATATGGCAGCCGAGTCACGGCCTGAAAGAGTGTACTGATCAGGCCCGTAACCGGCATTTCATTCAAAACCGGATGCCATAAAGCATTCACGCCGATAGCCTGTATAGCACCGTAGTACGGGATAACGGTATGGCGGATCCAGCCCTAGTCTGCCCCGTAGCTAAGTGTCTAGTCGGGAAGTGACGATTGTTATGAAACAAGCCGTTTTAGAAAGAAAGTTTCAAATAGAAAAAGTACCTTTATCAATTCACAATAAAAATGATCTTATTAATTTCTTTGCCACCTTTATTAGTAATGGAGATATAAATGACGAAGGATAACAACACTACAGATGACAAAGTAACAGTTACAGACAATGAGACGTAAACATCTCGTTATCTCCAACGCGTCGTTTCATGTTCCTCAGTCATTAACACTGGCGTTAAGTCCATTAATAACAGAGTTTGCGAAACAATTAAAAAATCCCGTTTTTGTTTCGTATTCCTAAAGGAACATATTACATTCGAAGCTTGTTTCTCCTAACTGCATAATTTCGTCACAATTGTTATTTAAACAATTGATTTGCTTATAAAAAAAAACATTTTCAGAAAAAAGTAACGTTTATATTTACATCAAAAATTGAACTTGGCAAAGCTATTAATTGCATGTGAAATTGCGATTTTGTCATCAAAGTATTCTCATGAAAAAAATAATATTGAAAATTTACCTATTTTTTGGGCTCCATACTTATGAAGACCCTTTAAATGTTCCCAAGCCTATACGCGTTTAAATTTCCGCACGTATACTCAAGTTAAAATGTGTGTGCCTATATTCGCGTTCAAATATTTCCGGGCTATATTTTCGGCCGTTCGCTGATACAGATGGTCTTATTCCACCACACTAAAATTATTCCCTAGCTCGAGTCGAGAAGGCAGTCAATGAGCCTGTAAGACTTATTATCAGCTGTTCGAGGAAATCGAGCAATAAACAAAGTAAGTATAATGTCTTTGAATCTTGTGATTTCTAGTACTTCTTTTTTCGGGCTCTCATGTGACATTCAACGCTGCATTGCAGCTGCGGATATGGGTATCGATAGGACCCCCGTTTAGAGAGGTGAGTTCTGTCGCCATCCCCACCACCATTCACGGTGAAGAGGAAGCGGTTCATCGTGGCACTTAACCGCTTTCACCTCAGCAAGGACGAGCCCTTGCCTGCTCTTCCTCTTTCTCCAATGGAGAGGAGGGAGGAAGCTTCGATGGGGAGGCAAGATTGCCGGACGATATTATAATACCTACTGAAACTTGTTCCGAAGAGGCCGACAAAGAGGGTATTCTACGGGTAAAGAGATTCCAGCAGGTTTTCTTTGCTCGAAGAATGACATCTGTATCTGGAAGGGGACGCGGCCGATGAGACATCCTGTAATGGGATGTCTCATCGGCCGCTTGTTTTGGTTAAACAACTGTAATGAGGAAGCTATCCAAAAAATGAATAAACGTAAAAAACAAATCAATTGATCTGATTTATTACTTTTTTTCACCTTTAGTTTTGGCGATATAGCGGAGTATCTGCGAATAGAATTCGTTCGCAAGATACTTGCATTCGCTGTCAACTGACGCAGTATCGGGCAATCGAGGACTTCGATATTATACACGTTGCTTAGAAATTTCCCCGGCCATCTCATCTTCTCGTGCCCCTTGACGTGCACCTTGCTGCTGAGTTATTTGAATATCGGAATTGGATATAAGGTAGTTGGCCCAGTAATCGCCACTTTAAGCAGATCGTTCGACGATACAAATTTATATAGCTCCCCTTGGAAAGTGACCCGAGTAGAAATTGTGCTAGCTTATCTGAGTTACGTGCTAGTAACTGGCTCGCCCAATTGAGCTCATACGTACTGACTAATGGCTGTCCCACTATGAGCTAGTAATATCTTTAATGTTTTGTTATCCAGCCCTTGTCATTTCACTGCCCAATCGATTTTTGCTACAGATGTCGCTGCGTAACAATAATAATGCCACCATCATTACAAATAACAGCGTGAGGTTATGTAACTACACTTACTAACATCTAGCGAATTACTCATAGCTGGATAGCTAAATTGAGTTTCAGATGGTATTGCGAATGAATAAATTTCTCAAATGGGTATATCTCACCATGACCTAGCCATCACTACCTAAGTGCGGCTATGCACCTCTTGGCTAGAAACTGCCTAGTCGAACTTGATTACAGATGTCGTTGCCTTCCGATAAAAATACCACCCAATGACTGAGTCGTACCTGGCTAGCCAATGATGGTCACAAATGACAAAGTGAGGTTATGCAACTGCATGTAGTACCATCTAGCGAATGACTCATGGCTGGCTAAGCAATTTGCGGTACAGATAGCGTTGCGAATGAACAAAAAAATCCTCAAGTGGGTATCCCACCATGACCTAGCCAATACTAACCAAATGCGGCTACGTTCTCTTTGATTAGCCACTACCCCGTCGATTGTGATTAGTTTATACAATGTTTATAACGGTATTAGTAGTTTATATAATAGATAGCATTCGTTGCCGTAACATAGTGCTCACTAATTCGTCACTAGCCAGAATAAATGTTTGGACAAATACAATTTGAGGTTATGCAATTCTATGCGAATATAGGTGTCAATGCAAAAAAGTCTTATTTAAAAATTTTAATCCACCCATTTCTTAATAACGCAATGTTTTGCATGTGTGCGGCGGTGCGAAATTAACAAACTACCGGCTCATCGGGCAACGTCGTGGATTTATCACCCAGAGGTAGCGGGATCGAAACCCCATCTCACACGTTTGCGTGTTTCTCATATTATTTGAAATGATTAAATTAATATATTTGCAGTGCAAATATCATAACTAAAATTAGCAGATGAGGAAGAAAATCGTAGAATAGCAATGTGATTATGAATAATGTGGAAAAAATATATGCACATTATCTAGAGAAGAAATATTATACAGCTGCGAAATATACTTTTAAATCTAGTCACCACCTAATTTGCTGGACCCATTCACTAGACGACGAAACCGTTACAAGGCTGGACAGTTAATAGCTAAAACGACTAGCTAGTGGCGATTTGAAATATAATTTTACTAGCTTAGGGGTAGATGGTGAGGAGTTCTATTTTCCACTCGGGCAGTAGAAGTTATTTCAAGCCATACTTAATCAGCTTTTTATTACAAAGAAGAACGTAATTGTAAAATTCTCGTGCATCGTTCAGTTTTCGAGTAAATATTTCGTGAAGGTTATAAAACGCTGCTGTACGGATCATCGTCATGCCGCCATAACGGTTGGTCTGGTAATCGGCACGTGAACGTCCCATTAATCGTCGCATGCGTTCAAACGCTTTAACACCGACTAGAAATTTTGATCCGGCAGCCTGAAAACTGATGAGGCCGCTATTATGCTGCTGTCTGGAACACCGTAATATGGCACGCCGGATGGGTGCCGGATGCCCACCGGATCAGTGGAACCGTAGTACGGGGGTAAGAATCAGGTACGGGGCTAAGATCAGGCCTTACTGCGGCCTCTTCAATATAAAATATTAATGGAACAGTATTTATAATGATCTCTATACTATTTTTAATAAATCTAATTATTACCTTTTTTTTAACTTTCCTTAATGGAAAATTGATTGAGAAATACATTCTAGGCCTGATATATACATATTGTAGAGTGTGTATGTGTACGAGCATGTATGTGTACTGGTTACGTAAGGCAGTGTCATAATGACCTGATCAGGCAACATTATAATGTTGCCTGATCAGGCAGCATTATAAACGCCTGGTCAGGCAACCTGATAACAGCCTGACCAGGCAACTAGATAAGGCCCATATGTGACAGAAGGTTACACTTTCTAACAGGGCGCTATCGGGTTCCCCTAGAAGTGCCCTACCAGGACAGTCAGGCAATCTGAAAGCGTCCTGAATCGGGTCTTATCGGAATTTCTACGTGGGTTATTATTAAGGTCCGTATTAATTAAATTACATTTAAATTTGAGGTGAAAATTAAAATTTCGTATGGTATGGTAGGGTACGTGAAACACTAGTGTGGGCGCAGGTCACCTTGGATGTACGTGTGGAATGGTGGGGTGTGTGGAACACTTCCACCGCTCAAACTTGACGAAGATCCACACAAAGCGGAGAGCTCAATAACATCTATAGGTATAGCCAGAGCTGAGCCCGTCAGCTATAAATATAGTAGGAGCGCGGTTAAAAAATTACTTTCAAAAATCGATATCTCAAAAACTATGGCGCGTCACCAGAAATCCTTCTTCGGGAAGTCTTATTGTATTAAAATGAAGGTGTATGCCAAATTTCAGATCGAAATTCGGTTTCCGCTTTTCGGAAGTACACCCTCAATTTCCTAACTTTTAGTACGGTAAATGCGGTATTTGCCGAAGAAAGGATAATTATGGACATTTGGTTTATTAAGTTTCCTCGATCAATTATTATTTCTTAGTTAGATTTTTTGTTTGATTGTATTTTTGAATTATAATCGACGTTTATATTATAATTTATGTCTTACAATGCATTTACACGTGGCATTACATTTCCAATAGGTCGGGAGGCCATTGCTCTTTGGATTTCGAAAAGAAGAGACACAGTTTATCGAAAGTTTTTATTTTGCAAAAATACAACAAACTCAGGTCAAGTCCTTGAAAGTTGATCCATTATCCTTTTTTGTGAAATCCTTCAGAATGATTTTTAAAATAAATTTAAATTAAAGTGTAATCACTAACGAAGTTGCAGTAGTCTGTGGTGATAACAGCTTGGCGTGCCAGTGTTTTTTATAATAGCTTTTACATATGGTTTATTAAAATAATAAATAATACACTTGCATTTGTTACATCCGTATCTTATTATTTTTTTTTTTCAAGGAATATAATATACGAGGGTGGTTCGATAAGTAACTTGGTTTACATATTAAGAGCGGACAGCGCCATCTTCACATGTGGTTTCAAAGTTTCCTTCCCATGGATGAAAACTCTATAGTTACAAGTCATTCTAATTCCTGGGGAATTAAGGGGGGGAAGACCATTTAGAAGGTAAAAAATAGGGGTTTTTATGATTTTTTTTCATGACAAGAATAAACATGGAAATTTTTTATTTTGTGTGTGTTTCATTTAATATTTTAAGTATGCAAAAATATATATTTTTTTTCAATGCAAATTGCTGGTCGTGTACGTCGAAGTTCAGAGGAAGTCGCTGAAAAAGTTTCAGCACTGCTGGAGTTCTCCCTCACGTTGTAATTGTCTGGAAGAAAAAAATAAAAATTATTCTTAAAGATAACAAACATACGCTGTCGGTGAACTAGGATTTTGGAAATAAATGCACAATTCACGAAATGACAGCTTGATAAAGTCAATTTTTAGATTTTTCATGAAATTTTTACTATATTTAAGGGCAAAAGTACGTTTTCTTTTTGGAATTCAAATATTATTTAGGTTCACCGACAAACTGCTAGTATAAGAAAGATGTGTGACAAATTTCATAAAAATCGGTTGAATAGTTTTTGCGTAATCACTCCAGCAGTTGGGAAAAATACAGTTTTGAGAAAAACGCGCTCAAACCTTCAACAAGGGAAAACTTAATGATTTTGATGTCTAGCCAGCTAATCAGCGATTCCAGCACGATACGGGACTCCTTCGGCTCCCTCGTAAGAACGATTTTTCTGCTGCTTCTGCTCTCTACGGGCTTTCCGATCCTCCTTGGACGGAGAGCTGCGACGCTCCTGGCGCGATACGCGTCGCTCGTCGGCTTTCTTTGCGAATTTCTTCGATTGCCTCCGAATGCTGATGTCCAGAGCGCTCATAACTCTTAAAATTGTAGAATTTCCCTCGTGGAATATGCTGGCTGCAATGTAAGCTACAATGTCGATGACACTCAAGCCTGAATGCAAATGTTTCGGAGCTAAGCACCATAGGTGGAGTTGAAACTTTCGTTTGCATTTTGCGTGTGGCCACCTAAGCATCTCTCCAATAATGGATTATTATTATCATTATAAAATCATGGATTGGATAAATCCATGTATATCGGCAAGAGATGTTTCTGGACATCAGGATGGAGGGGCGCAGGATATTTGAAAGTTTCACCAGTAGCCTGAGCTTTTTGTTACTTGCACCAGCTATGATGATGTTGGTTTCTAAAAAATTTTCTTTTCCGTGGAGGTCCCTTAGGTATTGCTTTTGGGTACACGGACATTCTGAGAAGCACTAAGCTCACAACTGGCACAACGTCAAATTTGAAGTACCTGCGACGCTCCGATTCGACAACGATGGGCCCTACCGAGTATAGTACGACTACCAAACGTAAAAGATCGGAGCAAGACGATTGCCTGCGTTTTTCCGCAAAAACTCAGGCAATTCTTGGAATTTCGCTCTACAAATTGGACACAATATTCTTAAGACATTGAACTATCGATTTATGGGGAAAAAATCGATTTTTTCAAATTTGTAAATGGTCTTCCCCATTAAGTAGAAAACTAAAGTAAGATACAAAACTCAGATTGTTAGATTTCATATCGAACAAAGTTACTTATCGAATCACCCTCGCATGTTATACCAATTTGTTCTCCTTTTGAAGTGCACCTATTTGAACATGAACTTGCACAGCCATATATTCTTTTGAATATACGACACCCTGGTTGCGTAATAAACATTCATTTTTGAAGTTTCATCTTTGATTTCTTGACAATGTTGAGTTTAAAGCATGCGATGCGACTGACTCACAACGAGGGCATGACGGAGGCACCGGCCGTTCAATCATCTGCATATTTCAAGATTTGCAGCTCAGCGACAATTAATACAGCTCACTTGTACTAAAACCAGGAAGCTACTTACCATCGAGTCGCAACCACATTACACTCAGTCTCTTCCTAACGTTAGGACTGGGCAGAGTTCTACAGAAACTTCGGCACTCGGTACTTTGATTGTGAGACTCTTTCCATGCTCTTGCAAGTTTATCCCAAATACATATCTTCGATTCTTCGCGGTCAACTGTTATTGCCTGATGGTTAAGTGGAGCACCGAGGTGTCGCGTCCCATCACGCTTTGCACGTCGATAATAACTCATTAGTATTGTGTCGGAATAATTATTTAATCAACGAAATTCTTAAACAATGAAAATACAACGTGTAATTTGTGTATGTAAGTGCCATATTATTACACTGTATTCGAGGAGACTTAAACATCTAGCATCAGCACGATATCAAATTACAAGTTCATCGAACCATAGGTTCAATCCATCCGTATTTTATTTATTCGCATTCAAGTTGATAAAACATTAATCGAATAAATTGACGCAGGAAAACTTTGATAATAATCTATAATATCGAAATTGTAATCGTCATTGCTAATTTTTCAACGTAGGTATAACGATAAATACATGTATACTATTATCCACATTTTTCCCGCGCATATTGTTGTCCTTCAATCAATCTTCCTGACTCCCTTGTTTCAACCGACTGCGGATGGGTACGCCTAGCGCTTCAAGGGGTACGCCTTTCTGAAACCCTACAAAAAGGATTAAAATCTAAGAGTTTTTTAATACACAACTACCAAATATATATTTGCTTATTCTTATGTTTACAGCATATATTCAATATCAAGTAATGCGTTTTCTCCTGAAGCTCTTTTCCCGTTACGCGCGCTGATGGCTATCATTTTTACGAGGTGTAGGTGCGTCTGAAAAAAAATTCGATTTTTTTTTCTATCAATTCCGTGCAAGACTACGATGGAGTTAAAGGGGTGTAGTGCAAGAAATCCTTGACTTTTCAAAACTGTTAAAGGTAACGGCATCAATGCTCGGACGGGTCTCACTGTTCGAATAGTAGTTCGAATATTTCACTATATTAGCAATACAATCGACAGGTTATGAAAAGTGACACTTGTATCCTATTCAGCCTTCAATTATTAATTAATTCCTGGAAAACTGTATGTTAATAACGAATTTTAGTAGTAAAATTGATGTGTCATTTTAACGAATCCGAGTCAGTCATGTCATGAGTGCACTCTTTTAAGGGGCCAGTCCACTTTGAAAATTTAAAAAAATCTATTTTTTTTACTGTTTTCGAAAGTACATACATTCAGAAATATTGCGTCAAAATTTTATGAAAATCCGAGCTCTCTAAGTATTTTTTTTTTACCGGAACGTCAGGACCTCATTTCGTCTACCTGAGCGTATAGCGCGCTCGGCCGACCCATCGGCCGAGCGCGATGGGTCGGCCGATCAGAAAAGAGACCAGAACCAAAAGAAAGCGGGCAAGACTTGAAGAAATCGACGATGATGAGCAATCCGAAGGGATTTTGTACGGTGGAGGAATTGCCGATTGTGTTTAGGTAAGAGTTTTTCATAGTATAAACTTCAAACGCGTTTTTCTCGAAACAACGTTTTCAAAATCTAGCTCCATCGTATCTCTAAAACTAATAAACTGATTCTCTTGAAATTTGAACCACATATTGTAAACATGATTCGCAACAAGATGACCCTCGATGGTTTTAAAATTTTGATTTTTACTCTTTTTTTTGCGAAAAACTGCGAAAAAAACGCGTTTCTTAAAACTTTTTTCGTTTTTCATCTGCCATTTTTTTATTTTTTGATAAAACTTTATATCCGAGGGTCATTTTGTAGCTGGTGTCATACTGAATCTAATGGACCTTGATTTTTTTGTTTCAGACAAGCCGTTGCCGAGTTGTGATGGAGCTACCTGGCCCACCTATTTTTGAGGCGTTACGTTAAACTATAGTTTTTGTACTTAAAAATGAATAAAAATGAATTAAAATTTTTTTTTTAAATGTATTTCAAGACTTTATTTATCAAGCCCAACAACTTTTATATTAATATCTTTTATAAAATCCTCAAAAAAAAAATTGCGAAAATAGCCTTTTTTTCGTGGCTCCAAAGTGGACTGGCCCCTTAAACCGAAGAGTGAAAGAGTTTGAATAATTTTGTGATAGTAATAGGGGTTTTTTTTTATCGATTTCTAGACTAGATTAATGATATATCGAAAGTGAATCGAACAGACTTTTCGATACCGTCGACACCGTCGTTAATTGGGTTATCCATCACTCGCATGTACCACAGTCGAATCTCATGTCGAATCAAAAAGAAGAGAAAATCAATTGGTAAGTATTTGTGTTCCATATTGAGATATTGAGATAATAGATAAATAATTGAATATACTGTAACTAGTCGCAACACAAATAAAGTTTGAGGTTATGTGGCCGGCTTTCCGCGAGGTTATAAGGCATTTATTAAAAGTCTATTTTGTTGTACAAATATATTTCGTGTTACTTATTGCTGGAATACGGATGAATAAAAGATATCTTAAGTACCTGTCCAATATAAACCTTGTAACTATAAGAATTAATTCCTGGATGTCCGAAAACTGGGACCCTACATAATAGTTGGTTATAGGGACGCGTTTAAAAATTGGGACGTAATAGTGTCCAAACACAGGTACGTAACGCGACAGCTGTCCGGAAAGCGGTACATTTGCTATTATTCGCCATTTTAATGCACGCCAATTTTTATCTTTAACTTTTCGGCAGTTGACGATGCATGTGTTTTAAAAACTAGAACTTATGAGCTTGAGGTTAGTACCAGTCATTTCCTAAAAAAAAACGGTCCTTAAATGACTAATAAATTTAATAATCTAGGGATGCTCTTAACCGCCCGAGCATTGGTACCGTTACCTTAAACAGTATAGTATACAAAAAAGATATAGACGATGCTGATTTTGACGCTTATTTTAGTGACAATGAGGTGATCTATAATTACGAAAAAAAAACAGTTGAAACTGGAGATCTTGTAAGAAAAAAATGACAGCTTCGAAACTGTAAAGCAAAAGTACAAACACATCAAGTCAAAACGACAGTTGATGGACTAGGCCTATCAATTGAACAAAGGTGGTACTTATCAAGAAAAGCTAGCCCAAAATTCTGAATACACATTGAAGAATATGAAAACTGCCGGAGATGCTGGTATTATTAAACATGCAATTAATTTCTAAAAGCCGATGTTACAAGCTTGAAAAGAGATAAACCATGAAGGTGCACGTTTCGCAGTCTCTTATAATTGTATATGGAAATTTAAGAAAGAATATCGCATTGTATACAGAAAAATTAATAGACTTGTAGGGCGGGAAACTGTGGGAAAATAAATACTTTTACGGAAGAATAGAGAAAAAATTGTACGTGATGTTAAGCCACTAATCGAAAAGTATCGAGCAGAAAAAAGATCCAATTCGGATCAAAGCGGTATTCAAATGGAAATTCATTCAGCGAATACTTTAGTGACGGAAAGATCGAAGAAGGTTGAATGTGTTGCATAATCAGTTTCTTCAACAACCCATAGTTCTACGACCCAGCCTGCGATAAATGTCGACGGAGAATTAATTCCCCCATATTTTGTAGTTTGCGGGAGGCAAAGGGTAAATTCGGACGAAAAATGAAAAAATAATTATTTACATCAGGAAACCTCATTGTAACATCATCTAAATTTGGAAAGCTGATTTCTTTTTATCTAACGAATTTTTGCTTTTACCAAAGTAGTCTGATTAGAAAAAAAAGGTCATAACCGATTTTATAGACGTTTGGTCATACAATAAAGCTACCATATTTTTTGCAAAAAGATTAAAAATCCCAAAATAATGGGATCGAAAAAATTTGCGGATGGGCTCATTGTATTTCACGGTTGGGGTTCAATGTGTCAGATAGGTGGGTACAGTGTGTCAAGTACTGCAAAACGTAGGATACAACGAGCCGGTTAAAAATCTTATATTTTCCTAGCATAGATAACAGATTTTCGTACATACCGATAATTTCACAACGGGTATTATTTGCCAATAACATTGGGGGTCGACTAATTGTGCTTAACAACTCGATGACACATTGTGCTTCACAATATTTGACGTTTTCCTGGCAAGCGAAATTTTTTTTTCGAGGCTCAAATTAATTTTGTATTTTTAATAATTCTTTGTAAGCTGCTATGGACTTTCTTTTAGGCCAGCCGAAACTAAAAAAATTCACGGTCCAACACAAAAAATTTCGGATTTTACGAGCTACAAAACTCCAAGAAATCGCATGTGATTGGCAATGGCTCGTGACACACTGCGCTCCTTCGGAGCGTCGGCAGTTCTTTGTTTCCTCATTGGGAGTCGGCTCATTGTGCCCCACAACTCCGTGACACATTCTACCCTACTAGTAAAATATTCGATTATTGATGAAAATCATTATCAATTAAACTGCGAATGGAAAAATACAAGTCACTGAGTGCATCATAAATAATAAAACTATCGTTTAGGACCGAAAACCCGAGCCGCTACAGAAAGTGTTGTTATATTTTCCTGGGGAACAAAATATTTTTTTCCAAGCCTCAAATCAATTTTTATTTTTTAATAATTCTTTGTGAGCTCCTATCGACTTTCTTTTAGGCCTGACGAAACCAAATATAAATCGCGGTCCAACGGATAAAATTTCGGAATTTACGAGCTAAAACGCTCCGAGAAACCGCACGTGGCTCACAGTGCCCCGTGACACATTGTGCCCCACTCTCTCCTATATACTATCATTACTGATTCTTTGATCCTATTTATAGACACCTGGCGTGGACGTGCCCTAAAGGTTTTCACAGAGCCACTTCTCGTGATAAAAATGTCATCCGAATGATTATCCTCAGAGGGATAACAGGAAACATTCAGCGATGGATCTTTTGAATCCCGAGTATGAAAGAATGTTGTGCGACATTTTTCAGACAGTCTCATATTATTGGATTTTCATATAAATATATTTATAAGGAATACAGTAATTGAACTCCAATCCCTTACACATAATCAACTATCATCTCTGCGATATAATAATGTTTAAAAGTATTGTTTCATATAAATATGGTTTAAAAGTAATGTTATGCCCAAAAAATCAGAATACTTTGAAAATTCTATTCAGTTTGATTTTCGTCGATTAAAAACGCATTATGAAATTCCCTCCTGTAAATATACAGCAGTTGTAAACGTGCATAGTATAAAAAGGTTTCCTATTTGAAGCATTTTTTGTATAGTGACCATCATTGCACGACATATAAGCAATTATTGCCGATTGTTGTAAAATAAACAAAAACAATATAATACAAAAGATGATTTATTGAATATGTATATAATATAGTTCAATAGTGGTGGTAAATGAATGCCTTAGACAATCAATATGATCATCAAATGAAATATGTGAATGTATATTTCAGGAGTGCTTTTATACATCTACGAATTATATAAAATTATTTTAATTAAAAAAACGGTGAAGAAATAAAATATACATTTTTATAACCCTAGAACTCATGACTGGGGTCCGTTCGCACCACAATCTTCATCCGAAATATGAGGTCGTTGCTGATTTTTTCGTTGATCAGTCTTTAAATGGATTTTTTACTAATTAAATGTTAATTACTTATGAAAAAAGGCGATTCATGAATGATATAGTACATTTATCCCCGTAGGACCGGTTTTATGATAAAAAAAAAGCGTGGAATGCATATAGGCCCCGGTCATGTGTTTGAACGTAAATATTAGATGTATGACTTAATTGTTACAGATTTTTTCTTCGAGCTTAATTATATTTAAAATAGAAATATTTTCGCGGTCTTTTGTGGCTTTGAAAGTATCGGACGCAAGGTTTCAGAACACCGAACGACAAGTCTACGTGAGTTACATAACTTCTCAGAATAGCAGAGTTTACGATGGCAACTGATAAACAGCACATTCGGCACTGCATTTTATACGAATTCCAACAAGGAACAAATGCTTCTAAAGCATGGGAATCAATTTGTATTGTTCTTGGTGCCGATGTTGTGTCTTATGAAACGTGTAATTATTGGTACAAACGTTTTAGAAGTGGTGATTTCAATCTTAGTGACCAGCCGCGCCCTTGACAGGATATGAAGGGTGTGCTTTATTACGAACTCCTGGAAACTGGTCAGACGGTGACTGCGGAACGCTACAGCCGACAATTCAACAAACTGAGCGAAGAACTTGATCAGAAAAGGCTATTTACTGGGCAAGGAAGCAGGCAAGTCATACTGCTGCATGACAACGCTCGACCTCACGTTGCTCGCGCGACTTAGAAGACCCTCGTGAACTTGGGATGGGAAGTTCTCCCGCACGCGGCATATTCACCAGACTTGGCCCTATCCGACTACCATTTGTTCCGCTCAATGCAGCACGCCTTAGTGGATAAACAGTTGAAAACGCTGGACGATGTGCGTAAATTCGTCGATGACTTTATCGGCTCGAAGCCTGCAAGCTTCTTTCGCGACGGCATTCGTATGTTACCTGAGAGATGGCGCAAGGTCATAGACAATGATGGACAATATTTCCAAGATTAAATGCGTTGTTCTCTATTTTTTTATATTTAATAAATTTGCTGAAAAATCTGTAAAAATTAAGTCATACACCTAATAAAATGAGTCATGAGTTTTACGGTTAAAGCAATAAATGATATCTTGTCGAATACCATATCTATTGTTCGTTATAATGAAAATGATCGAAACCGCAGGAGCGCGAGGTTCGAGACCGTGATGTAGATAGGATATTGGGATAATGAGATTAATCATGACTTTACACGGGAAACAAGATAGCAGTGAATTTGACGATTTATTGTAATCATCTAATAAGCAATTCCACATTGTTGCCGCATGCTTCCTTCTGGAATTGTTCCAGATTTTGATTTTCAATTGCATCCGACTTATACGAGAGAAACGGAATTTGAAATAAGACACAAAATCATATTTATTTGTTTAAAATCCCTGAGACCGCAGAAAAGTAGCTTCCGACTACAATTAAAAATACCTTACACTTTGAATAAAGTGTATATTTTTGCATTTTATTAATCAATCAATTAATGCAATTACGTCCACTTATTGTGATTCTTCGTAGGTAATAGTAGTAGTGATCATCATATTCGATATTTTTTAATTATTCGAAAAGTAATTATTGCTTCGTATGATTGAATACAAAGTTGCCCTCCTAGATCATCCAGGAAATGATCACCCAATATTTGGAAAAGTGACTATACTTTCAATGCGATACCAATAAACGTACTCACCCAAATGAATCGTAAGCCAAAATATTCGTTGGGTAGAATAAAATACAATCGGGTTCGTTCCTTCAGTATTCCAAATATCTCCAAAGAGAATTCTTCGGAAAAGTGTTGATCCGAAAGCAAAAAGAAAATAAGAACGTTTTTTTCTAGATCCTGCCGAATCTTGCTGAAAAAGTCTGCCGTTGAAACTTTTGGTACGAGGATGTTTTGAGAGGAAGTATTACAAAGGAAAAATAAACGCGTTGCGGTCTTTGTTTTTTTTTTAAATAAAAAAGCATATAAACTTTTATTAGAACTAGGTACAAAAATAGTAGGTACATTTCGTTCCGTCTAAATTATGTTTCTATCCCAGCTAGCTCGTCGACGAAACAATAAAAAGCTCCAGCGAGCTTCCTTTTTCACGTCGTGGGCTTTCGGTTTAACGCGTAACGCGTACCGTTATTATTTCTCTTCATCTTTTTTTCTTTCGTTTTTTTTTCATACTATTGTATCAAAAGATAGAGAGGGAAGATGATATTGGTATATCTTCGATAGGAATCTAGATACAAGCTTTAGAATACTCCACAGAAGTATATCACATTTCATAATTTTATTAATCGAATAAAAAATATCACTTTTAAACGTCGCGATTTCAAACGTCGTGCCTTTATATACGTGGAAACCGCCTTTGTCTTGCGCAAATGATATATATATATATATATATATATATATATATATATATGTTGTTATTCTTTTTTTCTTGTTCATTTTCACCTATCGTATGTTTTCAACAAACAATGCGGTCGATTTGCGTTATATTTCAAATGGTTTCCCCAATATGAAATGATATATCTAATTAAAAGAAACAGGACAGAAATAGAAACGGAGAGAGTGATTAAGGTCTTATCGCGCCTCAGATCAGGGCCAACGAAAAATTGAGAGGAGAAATCAAAATATAATGATTAAATTAATTTAGATCTCACGTTAAACGTTTACATATCAAATTTGTCGATCGCTAGGTTTTATGTTCGTCCACCAATAATCATTAAAAAGCAAAGCATTTGAACCCTCGTCGTCTCGTTATTTATTTTATCATTTTTATTGACGGAGAAAAAGAAATAAAATTTTTCGGAAACCGTCGGGTGATTGCATTTTTTCGACCATCGGTCTAATGATTGTCTCTTCTCCCGTTGGTTTAGAAGAAAGAAAATATTCATAATCATGATAGCAATAACAAGAATATAATAATAATAATAATAATAATAATAGTAATAAAAACACTCCTACTCTCACGAATCAACGTGTCGAACTACGACGGAACCGTAGAATCTGGCTATATATATATATATATATATATGTTGCGTGTAAATTGATATATATATATACCATACATTTTAAAATAATAAAAAATTAAATATTTTCGTTTTCTCTGCGAATAATTTATGAATACATAGTACTTGGCAAATATCTTCGGACATCTCCTCGTTTCTCGAGGGAATCTCTCGAAGATCGCCCTCGACACATTTCAACCTCCCGTGAGTATTGATTATACTAAAAAGATTTCCCGCAACTAACTAATAATCTTACTATTAGTACAATCGAATAACAAATAAAAAGAAAACTATGAATCTCGAGTGTGACAATAAAACGAGCTTGTATATCGTGTCTACAGGCGAATGGATTCGTGGAACGCACAATTATTCTATATCATTCTATTTCTACTGATATTACAGTTTCCATCGAGTTTCTAATTTTCTCGCCACTAGAGTCTTCTATTAATTCGAAATAAAAATCGTCTCCAAGTCACTTGACGAAGAAATGTCGTACGTACGGTTCTTCTTGTAAGTTATAAAATTAAACGCAATTTGTCTTCGATATTTTTTTAAATGATCACAAACACTCTTGACTTTGCTGACATGTTGGAGCATTGTTCTGTTCGATCAACAAATTATACAAATTTGACAAATGACACACATCGTGGAATTTTGCGTGTTCGTATGAAATTAGTGAAATAAAAAATCGCTTATGCGCGATATGTACAAAGAAAAATGTATGTTTGTTCATCTTTGCGTTCAATAGATGAATGCATCCGTATATATGAGTATTTATAATTTCATGTATTGATGGTGTTTTTATTTGTGTCTGTTTGTGTGTGCATACACACGCATATACACGTAGCACACATAGCACACACACACACACACACACACACATATATATATATTACGACAATATAAAATGTAATATTATTCACGAAACATAATATCAGTGCTCTATTGTTGTTTATAACGATCTGGTTTTTTGTACTGAATAGGCCGACGAATCAAAGTAAATATTCAAGACTTTGCTTAAAAACAATTATTCTCTTCTCATAACAAACCTGTTAAATAACGATATATATATATACATATATATATATGTATTTGTATACTTTTATTCATATACATTTAACACGTTTCGTCTCAGTTACCGTTGGGGTCTCTGATAATGAGTATTTTATTTATCTTCGTCGATTGGTAGAGAGCGATAAAAATCGTGTAATTTTTTTGTTCCGTTCCTTCTTTTTTTTCCTTATTCGTTACAATATTTGTTGCCGTGGTAACTTGGCTGAGAATTCGTTATCCCTGTCAATAAGCGGAAAAGCTTCTCTTACTATATGACCATTCTTTGCGTGATGGTTCGAGGATGTGAAGATTTCAGCAAGTCACTTCGAAAAATAGGAAAATTAAAACACGAAAGTTGAAACAAATTGACTTGACGTGAATTCGCTAAAGGACGAAGGGAAAGGGAAATACCGGCCGAGTATTACAAGCTAAAGATAAGAAAACAAATTCATTCGATAGCCAGAATGAATCCGACTTAACAAAAAAAAATATATATATATATATATATAATTACAGTGAGGATACACTATAAATTCTGATGAACGAGTACTCGTGTAAAGTGTAAGTTCCGTAAGTGCAAATGCGTCGTACGAAGCAGCGAGAAACGATCGAGGATAAATTATATTGTGATTTTTTCACGGTACGCCATACGATATTGCAATAATTTACGCAGTATTGAGTACGAAGGAATTTTTTTTTTCATCACGTTCAGGCTCGTTTATCGTTGGAAGAAGGAAGCTCCGTGCAACACCCGGGGCATTATTACGTTTGTACACCATAGGCGGTTTTATCGAAGACATATAACTTCCGGTCGAAGCGCTTCGCTACATCTAATTTTTTTTTTGTTTTCGTTTGCCTTTTTGTAAAATTTGTTCCTCTCGATCTTTAGCTCGCATATGTCTCTCATTCCGTGCGACTCGCCTTAAATCGCATGATCTATCGTGCGAGCCAACACGAGAGAGGCACGGTTTCGCGAGATATTTACCTTAGCGTATATACAACACTGCGCGTGGAATGAAGGGTGTATGCCGCACCTAGACCACCTTTAGAAGGTTAATAGGCTATGCTGGTACATGAAAGGAGCGCTATATATATATATATATATATATATATATATATGGGAATGAGTGCGCGTGCGCGCGCATGTGAGATCGAGCGTGTATTTGTGTAGTCATGTTTCTTTGCATAAATCACGTTATAGGATGCGCTACGCGCATGATATGTAGTGTAAAAGAAAAATTTGAAGCCGAAAAAAACGCGAAGGTGCAACAATAACACACTTTCCTTTATATTCATAGAAGTATGAAAAAATTAGCTCTCAATTTTCTTATCGTTTTTGGAAGTTTTGCAAATCTGCAATTCTTGCAATCACGAAAAATAGAATGGTGAAATCGAATCAATGTTAAAAAAGGCTGTCACTTGTATTTACTAACATTCGAAATTATTTTCAGGAAATACCGTATTCATTCGTATTTAGCGTTATACACTGCAACCTCTCGAATCGGCACAGTGGCGGAATCGGCTCCGCATCACGCTTGCAAAAATAAAGGTTGCGCACCATTCACTTAAGCCGACTCTGCGCAGCTGACGTAGCGAATTGCAGGATCCCTCCAACCCCACTTTTATTGTCTAGCATGCTTCGAGCCTGACGATAGGGCCTGGCGCTTATCCCACCATGCGCTACTCCGATCGACATTCGGCACCTAGTGGGGGGATGATTTCATTTATGAAGGTGCCGTTCGGAGAGGTTGCAGTGTATATATCAAAATTGAGCTTTCTGTTTGGGACATTCCTATTGAATCTGAAGTTTGTGCTGTTTTTATGTTTTGGAACGGATTGTCTTTTTTCTGTATTTTTTTGTGTGCTATCGATAGGCCCACAGTATTTTTCATCCGATTTTTTTCAAATGCATCGCATGGGTGAGTAGAATACTGTATATTTAAGTGTGAGTGGTTCACATGAGAGATTATCCCATTTTACATGAGTCTCATTATTAACGTGGACTGATCGACCTGAAGACAAGAAAATGAAAATTGTATTGTGTAAACACAATTATATTCCTTTGTTAATAGAATTATTTATTTGTAAACAAAATTGGTAAACGTGTAAACACGATCGAAAATGAAAATCCCTGCAACCGTTTTCGTGCAATTGTCCACGGACAAAAGGACAAGAACACCATTGAGAGAGAGAATGGCGCGATTGGATTTAGCAAGGCTGTCGATTATGGATTACACTGCAACCCTCTCTAATCGGCAGAGTAGCAGGATTGGCTCCGCATTGCACTTGCAAACATAGAGGTTGCGCACCTTCCACTCAAGCCGACTCTGCGCAGCTGACGTGGCGGATTGCAGTACCCCGCCACTCTTATTGACTAGCGTTCTTCGAGCCTGATGATAGGGCCTGGTGTTTCTCCCACCATGCGCTACACCGATCGATATTCGGCACCTAGTGGGGACTGATTACATTTATGGAGGTACCGTTCGGAGAGGTTGCAGTGTATCTCATTGCTATCTCGAGAAAAGTTTTCCTTTAAACTATCGGGATTGGGAGCGTTCTTTCAGTAGAGAAGTATATACGACGTTCCAAATAAAATCAAATCAGTTCGAAAACCACAATCTTTTATTATTTCTTGCCGAATATATTGGCAACAATCTTAAGCTATGTATCACACGCTTTGATCACTTCGAAATTTTGAGCCTTAATTACGATTAAACGGTGCATCGACATGAAATTTATTGTGTACATGCGATATTGTTGCAGAAAGAGCCTGACAGTCGACGTTTTCCAAATTTTGAAAAAAAACTTTACTGATTGTAGTTATTATAGGATGAGTTGTGAAGGACTAACTGATGCGCCGAATTGATGCACATTACAAGACCGTTAGGCTGACAACAGTGAAAAAAGAACACATTTCGAGACTTATTTCAATTCAGTTTATGGAAAAATGACGGAGTAATTGGGATTTGGAGTTTTTTTTTGTACATAAAACTAGCAAAATTGTATCAACGAAGCTCAAAATATTATCGACTATCCTGATAATCTAGTACATCAGTTTTCCGACTGGCAGCGATCCCGCATGGTGAATGTGCACACATATACACGCATCACACACGGACTTGCAGCAACCGTGGCCTATTGGTCCTCTGCTTTTTGGTGTATTATGAGTAGCAGATGGTTGCTGCGACCTCTGGCGGTAGTTTGCGGCAGCTCTTAGCAAAAAACTACGAATTCTGCTATATCGTCGTGACCGCGTTGAAATTTCGCAGCGTGTGATACATGACCTAAATATGAAGCAGTCTTCAGTCATCAAAATTCCACAAAAGTCAATCAGTTCAATATCGACTTAGTTAACGTTTCGGTAATATAATAGGGCGTTTGTCAACGCTGTATTTATGTTAAATTGCTATTTTCCACTCTAGTTAATTTTCAGAGCTCGCGAAATAATTTTTTAAGGAGGTTGGATCAGTCCAGTTGAGTCAAATGACGGTTTATGAGTTTTTTTTCTTAAATAAACCTAAAAAAAAGAATACGAGGTATAGATTTGTTCTGCAGATGCTAAGTTTTCATAAAACATATAATTGAAGTGCAAACTATGCATTTTTATACTTTTATTACGTGAAAAAGCAAAACTGTTGTGTTATTACTAACATGAAAAAAGAATAAAATTATTGATCATTATTATGAAAGAGTCGTAATTTTTTATTTGATTACAAATATTAAAAAGATTCGTATTATTTTATCAAACCTTGATGGTTCAATATTGAATATATATGGGTTTCGATGGGCAAGATAGAGGTTTTTTCCTGAATGTTTACAAAGATTTGATTCACGTTAATCCGCTGTTAGAAATGGTTTATCTTGGCGCTAAATACCCAAAAAAATTACGTCACCCGTAGCGTGAACGTCCTGCTCATCTAACCGCACGTAAAATTACACCCATTAAACTATTTTTAGCGCTGGTGTTTTATAGTGAAAACATTTCAAAAACATCGTAAAGACTCGATAACATAGCTGCATTTTTTTTTAAATCTTGGATTGTGGTTAACTCTCCAACCTCCTTAAATATAGGCGTCGATATTTTTTGGAGAAGAAACATTTAATTCATTTCTTAGGAACGTTGCTAATAAAATTAACGGTCCTATCTTCGATAGCTGAAATTACGTTTTTTTTTAAGTTCATCTAAAATTGAATATTGCTATGCAATGTTCTTTTGTATCTTCCTGCAAGTATTTAAACAATTTTTCTAAATAAATTAAAGGACGCACACATATATACACATACATATGGGTAATTTCATCAAATAATAATTCTTTTGGACCACCACTGTACGCAATACATACTACTCTTCATTATCCAATAAAACTAGAAATATTCCGGAGAAAATTGAAGTAAGAACAATATTTTGAAACCATAAAATTCCCTATCGAATTGTGGGAGCGACAATTACTCAATAAATTGAGGATTTCCACAGTGCCTTGTTTATCAAGATCATTGACAAACTTGCTGATTTTCAAAGGATCGATGACAGTAACCCCAAGAATATATATATATATATTTTTTTGGTGGAATATCCTATATATTTGTGTGTGTATGTGTGTGTGCGCTCGGACAGAGCGCACGCGTATATATGTGTATGCGCCGTGATCCGTCTTTAAATTGGAGAAAGTCACTGGGGCCTCAACTCTCGGCTTAACCGTGAATCTTTCGTAAAGTGAGCCGCCTATGTATAAACATCGACAGAATTCGAGTATAAAAGGCTCTTCTATTTTGTAGCGTGACGTTTTGGATGAGAAATTGTACGACGCTCACGAGAACAGTGACCAATTTAGTGGACTATCTTCAACGATTTCTCGGTAAGACGATATTTTCACTGAACCACCGCGATTATTACGATTTGTCTCAAAACCATAATCTTCGACATAAGATTAGATCTTATCGTATGACTCCGATGCAAATTTACATAATTCAATCCCTTAAAACTGATTCATCGTACGTGGTCCGGAGAAAGCAAACTTTCTATTTTATTTTTTTTTATATCGTAATGTTCGAATAAAGTACGACCGTAAAAATGAAAATCCGATAAAAGACGGATTTGTACCGTGTTAACAATATAGGAAATATTGCGCTACAAATGGGAGACAAACGTTTAGGGATGTAGTCTGGTGTTCATCGCGCAGAGCAGAAAAATTAGCTGAAACCGATGCCTTTGAAGAAACGGAAGGTTTACTCTATGCACCAGGCATAGCTGATTAGTGTAAATATAAATTTTTTATAAGAAATGTGGAATCAAAACTTTAAACACGTTTTTCTCGAAACAACATTTTTGTAAGCGGCGCGGGTGGTTAAAAAAATTATATCCAACCGATTGCTTTCATTTTTACACATGTTATTCTACACAACAATGGTTCCGTCGGGTAATAAAATTACTTAATTATAATGATTATTTCTTTTTCTTCACCGATTTCCAACGAAAAAAATTAGGTTTAAACATTTTTTTACAGGTCCACCATTTTATTATTTATTAATAAAAATGTGTCTATCTTGTACGGGATGGAGTCACAAGCATACAGAATAATAATCAATTAAATTTATTGTTTCAGATGACTCTAAGTGCCGTAATCATCCGCGCCACCCACTTATCTCCATTCAAAGGTGTCTACTTTAACTTAAAAAAACAATTATAAAATTGTGTAAAATTGAGTAAAATTTTTTTTTGAATTGTTTATGATGTCAATAAAAACAGGTAAAAAATTTAAATGATTGTATATTTGTTTGTTATAAAAAAAGTTTTGAAATAAGCTTCCGAAACGGTCCTGAACACCAGACTACATCCTTAATGAATTTTGACTTGTTATAGTGTGGCAGAATTTGATTTTTCTTCGTTATTTCTATGAGTTACGACGCTTAGAATTGAAAAATATACGTAGTTACAAAATAACGTTGTAGTGTGCGAGGTGGGTCAGCTCATGGCATGTCCGTTTTGAAGTCGCTTCTTTTCTCGGGCAAGGGAGTGAAAAGAACATTTTTTGATGAATATGTAAGAATGGATACCCATTTAACCCTTCGCGGTCACACGTTTTGGCTATAACACGCTGTTCACAGGGGGGTCGCAATGACCCCAGTCATGTTTAAACGATTGCCGCGTTGACCGTATCGTTCCGAATGACTCATAAAAATTCAGGATATTAGTTTGAATATTTTAGAATGTGGCATTCTCGGTATTATATTTCAATCGAATTTTAAAATGGCGGAAAAAAAACAGCAAGGGCTGAATGCGTAAAAAGAAGCCGTTGTTTACTAAACAATAATCATAACTCTTGCAATTTTCAATTTTTTTATCATAACATTTTAGGATGATACTCTTGAGATATGATATTTTAAGGGAAAAAATAGCTCCATAATGGGCATTTCAGAAAAAGGTTTTTCTCCTTATATCTGAAGAGCCATTTCGGAGTGAAATGAAAAACGATAATCATGCAAAATGAGCAATTTATTATAAAAAGTGGCCGCCAACTTATAGTAATTTTGGCTTAAAGTTGCACTTGGGGTCATTTTGACCCCGGATGACCGCGGAAGGTTAACTCGAAATCCTTCCGGATTTGTTGGTATATTTCACGTGAGATTCTGTTCCCTTTGAGTTATAAAAATTCGCGTATGCGAGCACGTGATGCCGTACGATGAATTATATGTTCCTACGCAATCCGCAGGCAGAGCGTAAAATACACTTTTCTTGACGCATACGCAGTCCATGTGTAACGTCGTATACTATAACGTGTAATTACACTCGATACCACGCGCATTACAGCAACATAAATGACAAGACAGAAAGAAAGAGAGAGAGAGAGAGAGAGAGAGAGAGAGAGAGAGAGAGAGAGAGAGAGAGAGAGAGAGAGAGAGAGAGAGAGAACTCTTTCGAAAACTTTTGACCTCAGTCATATGATCATTCGTGCGAAACAAACGCTCGCCCTTTTACATACACCACGTTGAAACACTTTTTTGTGGCTTTTACGGACTTACGAACGCATGCATAAAAAACGAGTGATACTTTCCTAGAAAGGAAGACATTTTTTCCAAGTAAAAATCTAGATAGATATTCGGACGGCTAAGTCCCAGGTCGATAACGATAACGTCGATAAATGGATCAGAGCTTAGTTCCACAATGTCCAATCTTCATTGCAGAAAATGTAAAAATCCACCACGTCCTCTTAACATTTCATGTGAGATTCCTCTAGAAAAAATAATTCGGTGTATTTTAGATATTTAACCGTGTTTGGATTTTGAATTCTACGATGCAATCATTTTACACGAATCTTCAATTTTTTCCCGATTTTTTATCTCTCGCGACAGAGTGAGAACTTCTTCTTTAATTCAACACCGGACGACGTCGTTGGAGAAAGGGGATCCGGGAAAATTCGGAACGCTCGACGTTATATCGCGCACAGTAATACTCGGGGGAAAAAAAATTGTAGAAAAAGGAAATAAATTTAAAAAAAAACGAAAAAGGAAAGAGTGAAACGGCAGACACGCGAGAGTCGTTCCCACACATTTGTAAGAGAGGTGTGTGCTACCCATCTTCACTCAAATTACGGCTCGTGTCAAAATTGTTTGGCTCTCCTGGGCATTATACGCTGGAGAAGTGTGGCCAAATTACCTCATAGTTTTCATGTAACGATATTTGTCTTTTTGTATCGATCTGTTTGAAAGTGTGTGTTTTGAGATTAACGAGATTGCAAGATATATCCAAAAGTTCGAAGAATTGTTCGATTGTTTGTAGAGTATCCCAAATGTAATCAGCGTTCCAAAAGTGGAAATTGGAGATCTTTGATAGTGGACATTCGATCACTAAAAATGTTCCGTTCGGCGTATAAAATTCGAGAAGTCATCATTTTCAGCGGGTTTGGAAACTTTTCTTTTCTTGCGTTAACAAAAGTACAAAGGCTCTATCGAACGTGACTGAAGTGTCCAATTATTCTAGATGCGCAAAACAATGCAGCGAATTTTCAGGATTGAAATCACACGAATCGGAGCTTCGAAGGAAAAAGAAAATGAATTTTCGAAACAATCGTAGCTGATAAAATCTAGAATTTGTAGTTCGACAAGTTTAACATTTGCATAATCGGAAATAGTAACATTGACGATTAAGTTTATTCTTGCGTGCACCTGAGTCTTGAATCTATCGATAGCCTTACGAATTTTGAATCAGCTCGTCTTCGATTCAAGATCGAGGTAATAGCCAGAAACGAGGATCGAATGGAAAGCGCAGCGTATGTATATATATATGCGTGTGTGCGTGTGTGTGTATGTGTGTGTATGGGTTTCCGGTAGAGAATTAATTAATCGAAGAACGATCAATTGATTAAAAGTATACTCGTTGAACGAAAAAAAAAAACAAGATGCCATTTCGTTGTAAACCATTTTTCGATTATTTCCCCAAATTTTTCTTTCAGTCAATCGACCGACGTACGTGCAAGCATTCAAACTTACGGTACTTACACTCATAGCTTCACATGCCTACAAATGAGAACATACCAATGGGACTTTTTGTTAACCTACCATAGCAATTGAATAATTAACGTATTCAACGCCTAATCACTCATTGAGTATGTATCTAAATCACAGCTCATGCTACTAATAACTTATGTGAAAAGAGAGAAAAATACAATTAACAAACAACGTTTTCGTAGAGTAGTTTAAAAAATCACACAGACACGCACTCACAAACACACAAATACACCGACACACACACACACACAAATTCAGAATTTAAAATCAAATATAAAATTTGGACGTGTCTTTCATGATTTTAAAAGCATGGTACGTTGATCGTATGTATGTTATCGGCGTTTGCTTTTCGTATTTAACCATGGTTCATAGCGCAGCTTCTTTTTCTTTTCTTCCGCGTGTCGCATAATCGAAAAGGGTATTATCCGTAAAGTAATCATTGTCACACATCATCGTAGGAACCACAATTTCATGACGTCCCAATCACCCACGTTTCATTTAATAGTTTTTCCCGTCGTTGCTTTCATTTCGATCGGCAATTAAATTGATACACAATTAAAAGACAGCAATTTGTGCTACTGGGAAGGTTGACGAACGAAATGCAGTAAAAAAAGAGCAATTGTTAGAATTGTATCCACTGTTGCCTAAAATAAATATACTACGGTATACGTATATGCAATATAGAAAAGTAGAAACGATGTGTAACAGCGAGTTTTGGGATTACACGTGTATATACAGTGATACGTGACATCAATCTCTCCACTACAGGCAACGTCGTTACTGTTACCGCCGTGTATTTTCGTGTGTATATATATATACACAGGGTGAGGCACATAAAGTGTTACAGAACAATAGCACTCAAACTATTGATCATATCCAAAAATGTTTCAGACAAGAGTTTCAGTGTTCGAGAAGGCCGTCATACTGGACCACCCTATTTTTTTTTTACCGGTGGAGGCGCTGAAGCTACGTCAAGGTCAACTCCACTTTTTTAAATGGAACCATGTATTTTTTTTTCGATGACATTATTACCGATTTTAAGACGAATTCAGCGACCTACAACACAAGGTCATTCTAGTCACGCAAAGTATGAAAATAGTCGAAAAATCGAAAAATATCGGAATAATCACTTTCAAAGGATCCACTAATCTTGGTTTGGGTCTAGCTACAGAAGATGCTCGAAGTGATGACCCTCGACTTGTAAGCACTTGTTAATTCGCTGATGAAAAGACCGTCTAACTTCAGTCAACATTTGTGGTGTAATTTCAGTACATGCTCGGCGTAATCTTTCTTTCATTTCGTCAGGCGTGGTCAGGCGTGTTTACAAGTCGAGGGTCATCACTTCGAGCATCTTCTGTAGGTCGACCCAAACCAAGGTTAGTGGATCCTTTGAAAGTGATTATTCCAATATTTTTCGATTTTTCGACTATTTTCATACTTTGCGTGACTAGAATGACCTTGTGTTGTAGGTCGCTGAATTCGTCTTAAAATCGGTAATAATGTCAGGCGAAAAAAAATACATGGTTCCATTAAAAAAAGTGGAGTTGACCTTGACGTAGCTTCAGCGCTTCGACCGATAAAAAAATAGGGTAGTCCAGTATGACGGCCTTCTCGAACACTGAAACTTTTGTCTGAAACATTTTTGGATATGATCAATAGTTTGAGTGCTATTGCTCTGTAACACTTTATGTGCCTCACCCTGTATATATATATATATATATATATATATATATATATATATATATATATATACGAAAATATGGGACACTCCACGCCAAATCGACCTCTTTCCGACCCGACCCCTTTCAATTTGGCTAAAACTTCAATATATTATTGTTTTCGTCTCAAAACGCTTGTGTGATTTTTTCAATTTTTTTTCACATAATGACAAATACGTAGAGAATTTTTGAAAAAAATCGCCCGTTTTTTTATCAATGCTCATAACTTTCTAAAAAATGGACCGATTACGATCTTCTTTTTTTGAAATACTTCGTTTTGAAATGTTCTTTGTGATAAAAATATTTGAAAAATATTCAAAGTCATCTCTGACATGATTTTTCAGTTTTTTGTAAAAAAAAACGCGCTTTTTCAAAGACCGTCACTTTTGATTTTTGATTTTTTTTCTTGTAAAAAACATGATAAATTTAGCACTGTTTGCCACCAGACCCAGCGTGGTAAGATTTTTTTTAATATATTTTTTTTATTAAAAAATATTTATTCTTAATATCTCCGAATATAGCTGTTTCCTATGATGCAATAATGTCCTTCAATGAGTTTTATGGTTTTCCAAAAAAAATGTAGTGTACTATTTCACGAGAATGAAGAGATCACAATTTATGTAAATTATTCAAACGTCACAGAAATTAATAAATTCATCATTAATTACTATTAAAAAATTAATTGAATAACTATTTACTTCATTCCCCATTAAATAATCCTTTAAAAATAATTTAACATGATTGGAAAACTTTTTAAAAGAGTTAATATTATATACAAAGAGAACAGCTATATTTGGAAAAAATTTAGAATAACATTTTTTCAATTTAGAAAAAAAATAGAAAAAAAAATCTTACCATGATGGGTCTGGTGGCGAAAAATGCTAAATTTATCATATTTAAAAAAATATAATAAATTAAAAAATCAAAAGTGGCGTTCTTTAAAAAAATCGCGTTTTTTTACAAAAGAACTAAAAAATCATGTCGAAGATGATTTTAAAGATTTATTTTTTTTTTTCGTAAAGAACATTTCAAAACGACGAATTTCAAAAAAAAAGATCTTAATCGGTAAATTTTTCAGAAAGTTATAAGCATTTAAAAAAAACGGGCAATTTTTTCAAAAATTCACTACGTATTTGTGATTATGTAAAGAAATTTGAAAAAATCTCACAAGCGTTTCAAGATGAAAACAATAACATTAAAGTTTCAGCCAAATCGAAAGGGTCCGGCCGGAAAGTGGTCGATTTGGCGTGGAATGCCCCATATATATACATATATATATATATGTGTAAGTGTGTGTGTGTGTGTGTGTGGGTGTGTGCTTATAGTTGTTTCATATATACACTCCTACATTTAAATGTACATATAGAAGACCGAGGTGGACCCCCTCGGGGCCTCGAATAAAATACTTGGCTTTGATCGAGAAACTACAACGGTTAATTGGCTGTTGGCAATAATGGTGTCTCATGAAATTCGAGTGTATCCTACGTGACCTCGTCTCTTCGTCTCATTTCTTCTACTAACCAAACGATTACTTCACGAAACGTCGTGTTATAATTTTGTGACTGATCGAACACAAGCAAATGGTGCCATTGTTCTAGTGAAAAAAAAAGAACGAACTAATCAATTCGAAGAAAGGTAGCACGGAATGAATATTCAAATTCAAAAAACGCCGATTGCCCAACTCCGATGTATGGTATGAGCAAGTTTTTTCGGTCATAGTAATTTTTATCCCATTCCATTCGTGTGAATCTTCAGTGGTATATTTCAAAACATGTCCAAATAAATGTTTTTTAAAAATTATTTTGAATTACGAACCACCAACACCAATTTCAATCGACTCACTTCTCATTCCGAAAATTACTAACGATCTGAGAAAATTCCGATTCGACTGGTTGGTGAAAATTTTGTTGTGTTAACAAACGTGAATATACAAATTCAAATGCGGGGACAAATACCATAGAGAGCAACTATCTTATCGAACGAGTTTCGGATCAACCGACAATCAATATCTCCCAAATAATTTGAATCAATGATTTCTTCAATAAATTATTTGAATGAGAGGATGTAGTAGTGTACCGAGCGGTAACGGTTTGGAAAAGTGTAAACGTCGAATGACAATGTTGAAGTGAAATTTTCGATCGTGGTAGAGCCACTCCACTATGAGATTCGAACATATACAGAAGAAGAAGAAGACGAAAAAAAAAAACCTATTCAGATGCGTGTGTGTTTGCTGCACTTATATCTGTGCGTATGAATAAACCACGTGCGACCGTTATTAGTCACGGTACGTTCATGTCGCAACGCACGCGCGTAAGCGTTATCCTCGCATCTTTTGATCGCGTCAAGAACGTTACTATTTCTCTTCGTGAGGTATCGCGATGTGAAGAGCGTGAGTTTTCATGACGATCATTCTTGCTGTTGTTTTGCCTCACGGTGCGCGGTTCCGTGTTCTCGCGGACACGTTACATACCCGGTAACATTGCATATGCATGCGTTTACACATACACGTATGCATACATATTTTGTTTGTGTCGGTGTGGGGAACACGTTCAGGATAAATCGTTTACAACGAAACAACTTGCGCGAATGCGTATCTCTGTGTAACCGAAAGACAAGCATTCGCTCGTGATTTTTCAAACGTGCAATTTCAATACGAGACATTGCCAACAGCACATTTACTGTCTGCTTTGCGATACGATTTTCACGAAAAAAAGGTCATTAAGAAAGAAACAGAGAGGAAAAATAAAACGAAGAGGAAAGTTGGAGTATTCCCAGGGAAGTATATGAAGGGTAGGGTAAGGAAGAGGTGACAACAGAAAGTGAAGCAAGTAGAGACGGAAACACATCCAATGAAACAACTAGCTGGATGGATTGCATGTGGTAGCTGTATCGGGCAGACTTCTGGTACTGGTTACAACGTCCGTACACGTTGGACTCGTATTACTTGCGTTACTACTTGCACTACTACCGGCGCTGCCAACGTTTGGCTTTTGGGTTATGTGGGTCTGATAGTGTTTCGCAAGATGAGCCTTCTGACGAAAGCTCTTGCCGCATATGGAGCAAGCAAATGGCTTTTCGCCGGTGTGAGTTCTTATGTGAACGTTGACGCTGTATTTGTCCTTGAATCCTTTGCTGCATATGCTGCAGTAATGTAGAGATCGTTCCTTGCGCGGCAAAGAACCCGGAGATCCACCGTTACCACTCGGCGTTTGCCCGTTGCCAGCGTTCCCGTTACCACTGCAAGATGTCGCGCCCGTGTTACCATTTGCGTTTGCCGAATTCGCAGATGCCTTGGGTTTCCTGCTGTACTTCTTAGGTTGTTTCGTACTAGTGCGAGATGGTGCTATCTGTATCTGGGTGTTGTTGGTGCTCGTCGTCGTGACCGGTGTTATGTCCGTGGTCGTTGTCGCTTGCACCAGCTGCTGTTCCTGTTGAGTCGCCGTAACGACCGTCACGGTGCCGACCTGTCCAAGATCGGCCGGAAGCGTTATGGTACCTAAGCTCCCGCTTGTAGGATCGAGAGTATACATGACCGTTGTCGTAGCCGATACGTTGCAAACGGGATCGAGATTGCAGTAAGACTCGACAACCTCGTTTGCGATACTCTTCAATTTTTCGTAATCGCCCGGTCTGTAGGTCGTCGTTTCCAGCTGCGAAAGCAACAAATCTTCCTCCGTACAGCCGTGCATCGATTCGTCCTGCTGCATGTGCTGTTGCTGCTGTTGTTGTTGTTGCTGCTGTTGTTGACTCTGATCTCGCAACAGTTGAAGACTGCTCGCAGTTGTGTTGGTGACGGACAACGACAAGGTCGACGATTGCGAGGACGATGGCGAAACGATTTGCGTCGTGCCCGAATACAGTTTTCCCTGGAGGGCACTTCGCAGAAGAGACTCTGCAGAATCATTGGCAGCTGCTGCTGCGGCTGCTGCCGCAGCCACCGCGTCTCGCAGATGATTCTGATCGGAAAGCTTCCAATCGTTGTTGTTGTCAATGTGAGAATTGTTAGGGCCACGGCCACACGAGTCTTTGCTCTCGACGAAGCCACTGTCGTCAGTCGTATACTGAGAGGATGGGGTTGCTATAACGTGATACCTGTCGGTTCGTGTCACATCGGCCACGGAATTTTGCACGTCGTGTTCCTGCTCCGCCGGGCTCGGCTCCATACTCAGTATCGCGTCGAGGTCCAAATTTGGCCGTAATGACCACGAATCGTTGGACGGTGCTGCTGGACTCTTGCAACAGTCCAGCGCGTCCATCGAGTTCGCTTCGTTGTTCAATACGGTCAGCGTGTAAATTGCTCCGTCTGTGTTTTGATGCCGATCGTTCGCGTTGCAGCCACCGCTGTTTGACGTCCTCTGGCCTTGCTCGTTGCCCGTGTGAACAACGCCAACGCTGTCGTTGTGAGCTTCGCTATTTGTATGTGCCGACCAGCAATACTTGTTCAGATCCTCGAGCAGTATGTTGCACGTTTGTTCCTTGCCGTCGTCACCGCCCCAATAATCGCAGTCCGACTGATCCATGGGTACTTGCTCGGTGCCGGTAACCGAACAACCGTGATTACGTACCGCATTGTGATGATGGCTCAGCGAACCGGTTATCGTCGAGACCGGTGGCAACGCCGTAAGTGTATTGTTGTTCGTTTCCTTGATGAAGGAGACCGACGTGCTCGTATGAATGTCACGACTATCGCGATCCTCGTGTCTCGGATCCTGATGAAGAAAACTTATTCCACGGCCGCATGTACGATGAAGAAAATTGTCATCGTCCGTTATTACCACACCACCACCAGGTCCGCTACCGGATGTACAGTGAGGCGGTGGTGAGACTACGAAGTCGAAGAAATCCGTTTTTCCGAGATCTTCCCCGGGTGCACCAGGCGCGAACGCCTCGGTGAGGTCCATCGTCCTGTGACACCTCGTTTTTATACGTTCACGTGACGATTACTATTTCGATTCAATTTACGTTTAATTGCCACGAAATACTTAACTCGGCCGTCTTCAGGCCTTTTAATCACCGCTAACTTAACCCCGGGCACTCTGCACTTTTCTTAATTCTAATTTCTCTTCCTGGCTTCTAAGTGCTGATCCTTTTTTCGGGGGAGGGGGGAAGATGGCGCCTCCACGGGCTTTTCACACTGGACGATTCGGTGTTACCCCGCGGTGTTCCCTCAAGCGAATCGGAAATCTTCGCGCCTGATCGACCACGGCATCCTTCACTCCAGCATACCCATGTCTGCAAAAAAAAACAAGAAAAAAACATGGTAGATCAGACACGAGGAGTACGAGTACGAATTATAACAACATCGCTACATTCCGCGATGTATTTTTGGCCTGTGATAGACGCGAGATTTCTTCAGACGTTTTTGGGTATCTGAGAAATGATCTATCACAGCGACGAATACCCTCGGGCGACGATAAATTTCAAGGCTCGTACACTCGTTACGAGAACACGTTAAATATTCTCTTTCGTTGTTCCTGTTTTTTTTTTTTCTTTCTTTTTTGGGAGAAAGGGTCGTTAGCTCCTCCAGCTTCGGAATATCGCTTACGTCACACACATATTAGCATTCCTATTCTCTATTATCGGTCGAAAAGTTTGAATAAATCGTCGCGCGCAAGTGGCCCGAAGTCTTCTGATGTATAGTATGGCGGAATAGGGAGAACGCGGAATCGCTTCAAGGCTTCGCTCGCGATACAGTTATCTCCAGTCAGTGGGAGCCTGCACAGTTAGTCGTCGCAAGACAAGGACGAGGAAGACTCTCGGAGAGACGAGAGAGAATACAAAAGTCCGCATCGCCGCTGGCAACGCAACATCGGAAGACTCAACAGACCTGTCTGGGGCTTGCACACTACATAAATTTGTTATATATGTATCCTTTCTCCGCGACTCCTGAATTAATTTTTTACGTCGTTGGTCTCCGCGTGCATAGGATGCGCGAAACTGAGAGAATCCTCTCTCTCTCTCTCTCTCTCTCTCTCTCTCTCTCTCTCTCTCTCTCTCTCTCTCTCTCTCTCTCTCGCTCTCTTTCACACACACACACTCGTGTGAGATCTCGTTTTTCTGATAGATACTACCCCGAGACTCTCCTATCAATCATTCCTGAGTTCCATTCGTATAAATCGTATAAATTAGACAACCAGAATCCACACGCATCCGAAAGCATATTTATACATTCGGTCGATGAATTTTTAATGCACAATAAGCCACATTAATTCTCGTACAACTTTCAAAGGTAGTATGTGTGTAAACGGACGAATATAAGCCAGTTTTCAAGGGTGTCTTGAAACTCATTTGCCACAACTCGTGCGGTACATCTTTTGGATAAATCGGCTGAGATTTACGCTTTTATGTCTCTTCATGTAACGCTCCAACACCAAGAGATATAATAAGATACAATTTGTATATAACCTACGTTGTATGTATACCTGATATTAACGGATTGCACCTAACTCGTGGCCGAAAGAAAAGGAATTTTCGTGAATTTCCTCTGGGAAAACGTGTACAGGTCTTCAATTTTTTGAAAAATAATTATATAGAAAGTAGGTCTCACCTCGAATGACCTTGACTTTGAAATATGTTGTAGAGGAAGTCATCCTAAACAAGTTTTTTGTATATTTATACAGTTGCGTGTAAAATTTTTGGGCCATCATATTGTACAGGCAAATTGCATTGAAATACGACGGTGGGGAAAAATAAACGAGTTATGACAACATGTATTCACTTATATTTTTAAACAATTAATTATGTACATAGATATATTTTTAATATATGTTCTTAAATTATTCTTAGAAGAATTCGAGAACAAATATTAATTAAGAACAAAATTAAGAACGAAATATTTAAGAACTTTAGTGGCTTAAGTTCTTAAGTTCTCAAATATTTGATTGTCTATCACTTTTTAGTTAACGAGTGTGCAAAAGTATTGGGCCGCATAATATTGCGTGTGGAAAACATAACAAATTTTTTTCAATATAACAAAACGAGATTCGACCTTCTTCACTTGACGCAGTACTTTGTTGCCATGTCCTCAACCGCGATAACTGCGGCACATCGACGAGGCATGGACGCTATTAATTGTGAGATCCGTTCTTGTGACAAGTTTTCCCACTCATGTCGCAAATAATTCCACAATTCCGTCTTGTTAGAGTTATTTTTTGTTCCAACACGATCTTAGGTCTTGCCACCAATGCTCAATTGGATTTAAGTCCAATGATTCCGATGGCCAGTCGAGAAGGCATACTGTTCTTCTTTGAAGAAAATCTTTTACAAGACGTGAAGCATGTTTGGGGTTGTTATCGTGTTGAGAAACCCAACCACGCGGAATGTTTTTCATTGCAAATGGGAGCATATGGGCTTGCAATATATTTCTGTACATCGTAGTGTCCATATTGCCTTGAATTTCTACCAGCGGACCAACGCCGTCATCAGAAAATGATCCCCAAACTTTAATGTTCCCACCACCGTCTTTTACGGTGGGAATTCGTTACCTTACGTTGAATCTCGTACCTGTTTAACGTCTCACGTACTTCCGACCATCACTTCCGTATAATTGAAATTTGGATTCATCGGAAAAAAGCACTTTTCGACAATCTGGTGCTGTCCAATTCTGATATTTTTTTGCAACATTCAATCTGGCCATTTGATTCTTTTTACTGATGAGTGGTTTTTTTTACACCAATGCGTACAATCGGTCCTACAACCTTAAAACGTCGGGATACTGTACTCCGGCTAATGTCGGTATGATTTTCACTATGCCGGCTGCATTTTTGCGTGGATCTATAACGCACTTTCATTTGATAACTTCGTCAACGTATTCGGTAGTTTTTTGCGGCCTACCACTTCGACTTTTGTCACACAACGAATTTGTTAATTTATATTTACGAATAATACGATTGACTGTATTTTTTCCAATGCATAAAGTAGTCGCAATGTCACGAGAACTCTTCTCTTCTGACGAAAGTTTTAACACGATTTTACGGACTTTAATATTTGTGTGTTTTGCCATCGTGGCCCGAAATAAAATTAATTTTTCACTGTCATGCATGCTTTGAAACTGGTAAGAGAGAAAATGCAAACAAACTGTGCGTATGAAGCCGGACGAGATAGCAGCCTGATACTTTTGAACACCGACGTTCGAAGCTGCGTACACAAATAATACGCCATACAAAAAAAATAATGTATCACGCTGTTTTTCACATCATTGCTCTCCTAAGAATTTGAAATGATTGACGACTTCAAGGAATTAAATATTTTATCACAGATTCTACACGGCGCTCGGCCGTCCGGACGCGCTTTTCACATTTTTTCCGTCACGTATGTGCGAGTGTTACGGGCGCAGTGTACCCCCACCGGTTGCAGCATGTTCAAGAGCGAAACAGATCCTTCATTGAAAAGCCAAGCAGCGACATAGTCAGCAATTTCCACTGGGATGGATCCACTTGGAAGAACCTTTCGGCTTATCTTAAAGATGAGCTGGTTATAACTTTCGTTGTGATTTTGTGTGAAACTAGGGGAGAGGGGGTTACGGGCAAGACGGGGTACCCGGCCAAATCCTCAATCTGAATGAATCAATCACTTTTGTTCTGGCAACATACGATGCGCTGCCATGACACTCATCAGTCGCTCGTATATCGTCGTTCCAGAGTGCACGCTTATCGAGTGATGAAAAGAGAGCTGATTTTTCGTATACTTGTTGTCGTTTTAAAATTTGGTTTCGGATGTGACTGTGCTTTGTCAATTAACGCTAGATGGTGACGTGTTGTTGCTATATGTGCTTTATTTAATGTAGAATCAGGTAAGGACTTGCTTTCTGCTGCGTTGAGTGTCGTTATTTTATTATAAATATTTGATTGGCAAATTATCCGGTGGGGCAAGATGGGGTCATAGATCCCCATCTAGTACATAGTACATGGGACAGAGGATTAGTCATTTTTTTGTGATTTTTATGCTATTTTCCAGACAGCATGTGTATTATAACATTTTAATAATCTTCTTTTGATAAAACTGTGTGCTACATATAGCTTCCTTTTCTTTTAGGATGGTGCGAAATTATGAACGCAAGACGGGGGGAGGACCATGGTCCGAAGAAGCTATGCGTTAAGCAAGAAATGAAAAAGAACAAAGCTGAATTAAAGGAAAAAAACACGCTACCCCCACTCCACTGCCGCTGTATTATAGTAGAGTGGGGGGAGCTGCCACCTGCTAAATGCCTGTGATTTGTTGAAAAATGCTGCATTACATGTAGAGTATTCATTTGTGGTTACAAATTGTAAGTTTCAATTTTGGTGTGTACATTATAATGTTGGTGGGTTTGGGTTTGTTTGGGTTTGCTGAGGTTCATTTGGTTTTGTTGAGGTTCGTTTGGGTTTTTTGAGATTCGTTTGGATTTTTTGAGGTTCCTTTAGTTTTGTTGGGGGTTCGTTTGGGTTTGCTGTGGTTCGTTTGGGTTCGTTGAAGTTCGTTTGTGTTCGTTGAGGTTTGTTTGGGTTTGTTGAGGTTTGGTTTGGTTTGGTTTGTTGTGGTTTGTTGAGGTTTGTTGAGTTTTGTTGGGGTTTGTTGAGGGTTGTTGGGATTTATTTGGGTTTGGTTGTTTTGGTTGATATGAGTTTGTTGAGGTTTGGTTTGGTTTGTTGGGGTTTGTTGAGGTTTGGTTTGGTTTGGATGGATGGATGGATAGTGAGAATGTGAGTGAGAGAGTGCTAGAATGAGAGAGTTTGTTTGGATTTGTTTGGGCTTGTTTGGGTACGTTTGTTTGGGTTTGTTCGTTTGGGTTCGCTTGGGCTTGTTTGCGTTTGTTCGGGTTTGTTGGGGTTTGTTGCGGTTTGTTGGGGCTCGTTGAGGTTTGTTTGGGTTTGTTGAGGTTTGTTGGAGTTTGTTGAGTTTTCTTGAGGTTTGTTGATGTTTGTTGGGGTTTATTGAGGTTTGGTTTGGTTTGGTTTGGATGAATGGATGGATAGTGAGAATGTGTGAATGTAAGTGAGAGAGTGCGAGAGTGAGAATGTGAGAGAGTTAGAGAGTGAAAGAGTTTGTTTGGGTTTGTTAAGGTTCGTTTGGGTTTGGTGAGGTTCGCTTGAGTTTGTTGATGTTCGTCTGGGTTTGTTGAGGTTCGTTGAGGCTTGTTGGAGCTTGTTGAAGTTTGGTTTAGTTTCGTTTAGTTTCGTTTGGATGGATGGATAGTGAGTATGTGAGAATGTGAGGATTTGAGTGAGAGAGTGCGAGATTGAGAATGTGAGCAGAGAGTGAGAGAGTTTGTTTAGGTTCGTTTGGGATCGTTAAGGTTCGTTTGGGTTTGTTTAGATTCGTTTGGATTTGTTGAGGTTCGTTCGGGTTTGTTGAGGTTCGTTTGGGTTTGTTGAGGTTCGTTTGGGTTTGTTGAGGTTCGTTTGGGTTTGTTGAGGTTCGTTTGGGTTTGTTGAGGTTTGTTTGGGTTTGTTGAGGTTTGCTTCGGTTTGTTGAGGTTCATTGAGGTTTGTTGTGGTTTTCTCGGGTTTGTTGATATTTGTTGAGGTTTGGTTTGGTTTGTTAGGGTTTGTTGAAGTTTGTCGGGGTTTGTTGAGGTTTGGTACGGTTCGGTTTGGTTTGGTTTGGATGGATGGCTGAATGGATAGTGAGAATGTGAGTGAGAGAGTGCGAGAGTGAGAAAGTAAGAAAAGAGTGAGAGTTAGAGAGAGACAGAGAGAAACTCATATTATTTGCATGTACTTTTTTTTATCACCCGGAAGGTCTGATTAGATTTTCAATGCCATGAAATAGTTGCACTTTGTGTATTATCTGTAGATTTTTGTTTTTAATTTTTATCTCCTTTAATTATCACTCGAATGTTCCGAATTTGACCAAATCTCGTGAGACCGATTATTGTAGGTTGACTCAAAAATAAATACGATTATGTGACTTTAAAAACATGAGGTTTATTTAGCTTCAAACCTTAAATACCCCGACTTGCCCCCTCTCCCCTACCTCTGCATTTGTAAAATAAGTTATCATTACTAACGTCTTCGTAAATCGGCTTGATTGCTTTCAAGAAATTGGAAGGTAGAGCATAATATTCATGGTTATAGGAAGCAAGCTCTCCGGTCACCGAAGTGCGCTGCCAGAAGCACTAAGACTCAACTCCGGTCGGACACTTATCATGATTGGCATCTTCATCGGTTAAACTGTAAGGATCGACAGTTGCCCATATTGCCTTTTTCACATCGTCGACTAAATTATGGTTACGACGTATAGCCAACGCATAATAAACGGTTCATTTGTCGATTATTTTACCGGTTAGCTTGTTTCTGCCACCGAGATGCCTTTATTTTTCCTCACGCATTCATGCAATCGTCTCTCCATTCGTTTTGGCACATGACTAATGCATTTTTTTTTCAATAAACATTGGATTCGCACACGCCATAACGCGTTGCTCGTGCACATAGTATATAGTACTCCCTTGTGCTGTTTCCTATGTTTCTCTCGAAAGGATCAGAAGCCGCTGATAGTCTGGAAAAAGGACGAGTTTTGTGTACACTCTCCTTAGCTGAGACGTGTATCAAGTGGTGTAGTCTCGCAGGGTATCCATCGCTCCCAAGCATGCTCCATATTTTATGCAGCTTGTGCTCACCGAGCAAACGTGAGCTAGAATAACCCGCAAGAAGAGAGGGGTAAAAGGGGTAAATAGGATCGGTATGGAGGACTGTACGTATGGTGGCCGGTCTTGGTAAGCAAGCACGCGCGTCTGCATGTAAACTGATGCGAATCAGTTATGGGGGAAACCACACTTTATAGATGGAGAAAGTTGATTTTGAAGGCTGTCCTCATAGTAGCCTATTATCCTCATACTCAACAACATATGAACTACAATATGTTTGAAATCACTTTCTGATGAATGTAGGCATATTTATTTAAACGTAATTTCACACTGAGCGAAATTTATGGTGTTTTCGACTATACATTAACCAAATTTTATATTTCCTCCATGGGAGATTAATACTTTGTAGCCATAGTTAATGCCAACAATATAGTACTGCTTATTGATATTTTAGCAGTTGGATAGATTAGGCATATGTGTTAAGCGCAACCACCAACCTCACAAGCATACGTGGATTGTTTAATGCTATATAATATAATAGGTTTTCATAAAATGGATATACCCTTACACTATCAAAATTTAATTCCCCCAATATCCTAATAGCGACCAGGACTAAAATACATGTACCTTGAAGAAAATGTTGCTTGTGATTTGCGACGATGTTTATAGTTATTTGTGCCATATGACACGACCTGCTATATGCATAGTAATGTTTGTCCTATAAGAACAAAAGGTAAACTATTAGAAGTGTTGAACTGATATCCTATTTTTTCGATGCACCAAACATACGATGTAAGAGTTTGTAAAAAACGCATAGTTATTAAGCCTACTAAGCCGTACTTGCTTCAACTGCAAATGATTTACATCTTCGGAATGAGTAAACATTACCATGATTTTTTTCGAATACTCACGTTTCGTAAGGTATTTGCACAAAGTATACTCGACAAACGTTAGTGTTAACCATATGAATTGTACTAACTTAAATAGAATAGCAGAAGTTTGACTTTAACAAAACCTAACGTACAGTGTACAGTATTAGTATTTGTGTGCTGATTTTGCGATAATACTGAATTAACCATATCTATATTATCAAACCTTGTGTCTATTGTATAAAAATGAATGTTTCTCTGTTTGTCCCGTATACGTTTCTATACAATTCATCCGATTGAGATGAAACTTTGGTGAGTTGTTATGAGCATGTCCGCGAAGGTTTCTGAATTAGTACAACTAGTCCTTAAGGGGGTAAAAATCGGGAGTGCAATGTTGTATGGGAGTTCCGTCCTTTTTTTAAAAACTATTACAACTGCTACTCAGTCTATTCACTATAAATTCAAAATGACTTATGTCAGCCTTAAAAAAAATAACAAATGATGTGCATTATAAAATTCCAATTGCGGCTCGAAATTAAATAATTTGTAATAGTCGCCACGAAGCATTGAATTTCGCTGTCAAAGCAATGATGTCACCCAAACGAAAAGCGATCGGTCGATCTGTACATCAAGCACGAAAGAAAAAGGCAAACGAGACTCAGAAACACACGAGCAACGGGAAGCAAGACTGAATCATATATTAATATCATCGAAGCCATAATTTTTCATGGAAAATTTAAAGAAGATGTACTGTTGTCACGCATTCCAATGATTCCGACAGATATGCCATTCGAATTCAAACGTTTGCAGTTTCCGGTGCGACTCGCATTTGCAATGACCATCAACGAAGCACAGGGACAATCGCTAAAAGTGTATGGATTACATTTGGAAAAGCCATGCTTTTCACATAGGCAGCTATAGGTGGCCTGCTCACGCGTCGGAAAACCTTCTGATTTATTCGTGTACGCACTAAACGGAAAAACAAAAAATATTGTGCATCCAAAAGGACTTCAATAAACAGAATGAAAACACAGACACTTATTTCTTTAAGTGGCATTGCAACGCATGCCAGGTACAACTAGTCGTTAATAACTATTTCGGATAGTCAAACACGCCAGTCAAACCGCATGTATAGACATACTTTTCGTTTATAGTTGAGTTACCCATATTATGATTACGGTGTCAATGAACTATAGGGAATTTTACTATCCCCTTTTTTACCATAGACGTTTTTTTTGTAAATACTATGGACTTTTCTTTCTGTCCAAGTGCAGTCCGCAAAACAGCTACGTTTGCGGATAGCCAACATTGCATATATATAACGGGTTCGAAGTATCCCCTCCCCCTACATACATACAAATAGCGGGGATTAGGCCGAAGAGCAAGATACTCGGCAATGCTCCCAAGGCGTGGGAACGCACCATGCTCGCGTATAAATTCAACTTATACACACGAGCAAGGCTCTGATGTTACGGCGAGTGTATCACAAAGCCGGGTGAGTCTTTGGCAACACGTGGGAGTTATTGGCAGAGTTTTCCTTCCGCGGTATTGCCGCGCATAAAGAGGGACGGATCGAGAGATTGAGCAAGAGGAAGCGAGATGAGTATGTCAATTTCCATGTTTTGTTCTTGGTGTTGAGCGTTTCCTCGTTTATCCTATAGCGGGCCAATATATATGTACCTCGTGATGGACTCAACATTAATCCACTGCATGAATACATACAAGCTGCGCTTTTGTCTACGTCTGTGAGACGACACGCTCACGCGAGACTGTGTCTCTTATTGCGAGGAGTAAAACGGTGCGCCAAGATCGCGAGGTTGAGCAAACGCGTGTGATATCATACACTCATAGGTATACATGTACGCACACCATTCGGGCAACACCTTAGGAACACCAGGTCGGGAAAGCTAAGCATTGGCGATTGTGCCAAGGAACTGTGCTCACTCTATGGCACACTCATGTGGCACGGTTTTCTGGCTTTGCCGGACTAGATATCCTGTAACATACGCACACATACACAGACAGACACGCATATATATATATTGGGTGAAGTAAAAATTTCTGAGCGTTTTCCGCTAGATGTCTTTAGTGAGCCATATCTCACGATGTAAACAATGCATCGAGTCATACTATACGGCGATTTAAAGGTGACATTACGCTTCAAAAAAAGTTTTTTGACAGTTTTGTGTTTGGTGAAGCCAGTTGTGTGTTACAACGTTCCAAAATGGAGGTAAAAAAAGAGAAAATTCGATACATTCTTCAGTATCACTACGACCAAGGTGAAAAAGAGGCAGGCGGCCAAAAAAATGTTGGCTGTTTATGGACCCAATACAGTATCGAATGCAACAGCAAAGCGGTGGTTCCAACGATTCCGTTCTGGAAATATGGACGTCGAAGATGAGGCACGCTCTGGTAGGCCAATCGTCGAAAATGTCGATAAAATCATGGAAATCGTCAAGTCGGACCGGCATGTGAGCACTTATTCCATTGCCCAGGAACTGAAGATTAGCCAGAAAACCGTTTGGAACCATTTGCATAAGGCTGGTAGCAAGAAGAAGCTCGATGTATGGGTGCCACACGAATTGACGAAAAAGAACCTTTTGGACCGAATTGGTGCCTGCGATTCTTTGCTGAAACGTAACGAAATCGACCCATTTTTTAATCGGATGGTGACTGGCGATGAAAAATGGGTCACATACAAGAACAACAGCCGAAAAAGATCGTGGTCCAATCGCGGTGAACCGGCCCAAACGATCACCAAGCCCGGATTAACGGCCAAGAAGGTTTTGCTATGTGTTTGGTGGGATTGGAAGGGAATCATCCACTATGAGCTGCTCCCATCAGACCAAACACTCAATTCGGACCTCTACTGTCAACAATTGACCAGATTGAAGCAGGCGATCGACCAGAAGCGGCCAGAATTGTCCAATAGGAAGGGTGTTGTGTTCCATCAAGACAACGCCAGGCCGCACACATCTTTAACGACACGCCAGAAGTTCCGAGCGCTTGGATGGGAGGTTCTATCGCACCCGCCGTATAGTCCAGACCTGGCACCAAGCGATTATCACCTTTTCAAGCATTTGCAAAATTTTCTTGATGGTACAAAACTGACCTCAGGAGAGGCTTGTGAAAATGAGTTGGTCAAGTTTTTTACCAACAGGAACGAGGACTTCTTCAATCGCGGAATTATGAAATTGCCTTCAAAATAGACACAAGTTATCGAACAAAACGGCGCATATTTGATCTAAATCGGATAATCCTAACTATGTTAATTTCATCGTCGAAATAAAGCGAAAAAACGCTCAGAACTTTTTACTTCATCTAATATATATATATACACATATATGTGAATATGTGAAATGTGAGTGTGTGAAAGCGTGAAGGAGCTCATAGAAAGGCTAGGCCATGTCGAGGATCTAGTGAGACTCTTGGGGCGGATGATTGCACAACACGAATATTCCTGTCCCCGGCGAATAACGTCCCAGATAGACAGTCATGATTATCACAGCGTGCATACAATTGATGAAGCAAATTTTACAGCATATTGGCTACATGTTGTGATGCAAAGCCATGAACTCATTTAGTATCATGCATTTACAAAACATTTTGATCTTAATATGTCGTTTACAAATGCATCGTGCGTTTAGAGCACGTCGAACTCATATCGCTGTGCTCAAGTGTCTGAAATTAATATCCGCAAATTTTACGTCATATTGAAGTCATGTGTAGACATTTTGGTGTGTACTCACTATGGTAACATCAATTGCTCTCATGAATTGTACTCTACATGAACGCAATTTCGTTTACGTTGGTGAATACATTTCATGAGCTCATTCAGTACCTTGGATTTGAGATACATCGTGACTTAAATTTGTCGTTTCGAAATGCATCATCCATTGACTACAAGATGAACTCATAAGAGGACAAATTTAAATTCTGCAATGAATATTTGCAGATAGACGTCATATGGTAGTGATCCAATGATTTTTGTTGGTGTATTCACTGGGTTAGCACTGGTAGTAGACATGACATGCAAGCAATATGACGGCGATATGCATATTTCTCAGTGATACATCCCATGAGCGCAATATTCCGGTAAAATGCATGTTTCTCAGTGATACATTCTATGACGGCGATATGCATGTTTTCAGTGATACATTCGATCAGCACAATATGACGGCAATATGCATATTTCTCCGTGACACATCCCATGAGCGCAATATGACGGCATTATGCGTGTTTCTCAGTGATACATTGTATGACGGCGATATGCATGTTTCTCAGTGATACATTCGATGAGCGCAATATGACGGCGATATGCATGTTTCTCAGTGATACATTCCATGAGCGCAATATGACGGCGATATGCATGTTTTTCAGTAATACTTCCTATGTGCGTATACAACGGCGGTAGTAAGTACGATATAGTGAAATAAAATTTCAATAACAATTAATTTCTAAGAATTTGGTGTTTTTTTTTATTCAAATGGATGTATTGTACCTTCTTCAAAAATTGAACATTTTTTCATCATTCCTTTTAATGCATCTGGATGGCTTTCTTACATCACTAAAATATTTAGCAAGGACAACAAGGTATTCATTTTATATGATACATGTAATAACAAATGAAGTTATTCGTTTATTTTATCATCATCAAAATCCTTGAAGTCGTAAAACTATAGAAAGAATACGTAAAAACGTGTGTTATTTTTACTGCCTAAATGGGCAAAAAAAATTCAGTAGTCAAAAAGAATTAATTTTCGTTGCATTGCAACAATGCAAACTTAAACGTTTTCCCACTTATTGACATTTTTTTAAATGATAAAAGTAAGGAGCAAAAAATAGGAAATTTACACAAGTGATAGGATGGTTAGGTAGGTAGCGCGCTTAGCTCTAGAATTAGAAGACGTAGGTTCGAAACCGAGGCTAGACAAAAACTTTAGTGAGGCAGAGAACACGTTTTAATCCAATTATCCTATATGCAGCAATGTAAGTAAAGCATATGGAAACGAAAAATACTACCAGAATTTTTTTTTATTCATAATTTGTAGACTTATTAATTTTTTCATTTCGGGCACAGATCCGACCGCCTGTACAGTGTCGTAGTACGGGTTACGCCCTCTAGCGTCCATATAAGCACAACAATTGTATCATGTCATGACGCCAATATGAGCTTCATATGAGCACTACAATTTTGTCACGCCGTGACACCCATATGAGCTCCAAATGAGCACAACGTAGTTGCGTCACGCCGTGACGCCCATATGAGCTCCATATGAGCACTAAAATTTCTTCACGTCGTGACGCTCATATGAGCTCCATATGAATACAACATTTACGTCATCCTGTGACACCAATATGAACCCCATATCCACTCCCTTATTGTTGAATATTCGTGATCCGATTTTGATAGTGCTGATGAATTCATTGTATGCATACTCGCGTGAGAGCAACTTTGCTTTAATTGGATGTATTATCATGAATCGTCATGTGATGCAAATATGACCTGAAGGTGAGCACTCATAAGCGACACATAGCTGTGTTAATTTCTATGCATCATAGATAATGCCCATATGATGCCAATATGAGCTAAATGTGTCTATCTGGGGTGGAGCCGCCATGTCGGAGACTTCGTCTTATTATGGGCCCGTAATATCATCCCCGTACGCACTGTACTAAATTAATGCCAAGTGCGCGCGCGCGCGTCCGCCACATCGTATAACAAGCTTTGGGTATACTTGTATCAATATATATATATATATATTCACATATATACAGTACCGATCAGAAGTTTTCGATCACTGAGGGATAATTGCAAAATTATATTGGAATAATTCATTCATTCTTATTTTACGAATTTTGTAAATTTATTTCTTATTTTACTAAGATACAGGGTGTCTCAAAATGACCTTCCATTTCTAATTGCACGCCATTTTTTTTTGTGGCGAACATAGAGTATTCATCTTTGACAACTGGCATCAGGAGGTATTGAGGTGTAGTCATGGAGAATTACACGATCAAGCAACGCATAAAAATTGTGAAAATTTATTGAGAAATAATGCAATTATTGCAGACGAAGTTTCATGGTCGCGTTATCTCGCGCCGCGGCGATGTGAATTGGCCACCAAGATCGTGCGATTTGACGCCATTGGACTTCTTTCTTTGAGGTTTTCAAGTGAAAAGTGTTTGCCAACGATTCACAGACTATTCCGGAGCTCAAGGAAGCAATTCAATTGGATGTACCATTAATGAAATTAGTCCGAAATTATGGCAAAAAAATGTTATTGAACATTTCGTCAAAAGAGTGAACGTTTGCAAACAGGGACGAGGCGACCATTTATCGCATATTGTGTTCCACACATAACCTCCATGTTTGTACCTTGTATTAAAATAAAAATGTTCGTACTTTTCATATAAATAATACGTTTTATTAATAAATAAAAATGTCAGGTTATTTTGAGACACCCTTCATATAGCTGTACTTGCTTCCGCCCGTGTGGAATTTGGTTTCAAGCTATTGGTTGTTTGGTTTGAGCAGTTCACCACCCCGTTGCAATCAGGGATTGTTTTTAAAAAATCTTAAAATATGCGTTCTATTATTTGTTTTTAACGATATTTATACCAATTTTCAAATTTATATACGCAAGAAATGCAATTTTCCATACAAACTATTACACTCCATTTCATCCTCTTACGAATTGATTTTCGGAAAATCCGTGCTTAATGGACCTCAACACCTTCTAAGGAACATATCTTCCAAATTTTATGTTTCTATCTTCAGCGGTTAAGGCGTTGTCCATATGTCAGTCAGTCAGTCAGTCACGGAACTATTTCATATGTATAGATAAAATAAATTATATTATTCTAATATAATTTTGCAATTATCCAAAGTGATCGAAATCTTTTGACCGGTACTGTATATATGTAATATCTAATGGTACTTTGCATTAAAGTTTCTTCGGTAAACTGTATGCATATGCTGGATCGAGTTTGTTCCGTGGACATTTGGTGGGAAGCACGATCAGCAAATGTCAAGGGTTTCACTCTTACCGAGTAAAGCACTATTGTTGTTTAGCCTCAGTTTTCAAGAATATAAATTGTTGGGTATACGTTATTATTTCATTATAATTGATAATGTAGTATATTTTGTAAGTCATGTATACTCGGGACTATTTATATATTATGGCCAATCTCTCGGTAATTCTTATATATAGTTCACAATTGTTGGTCGTCCATTTAAATGCATCGTTTGAAATGAAAAGGAACTACTATGTGACAAAACCGTAAATTTGAACTTTATGCAATAATTGCAGCAGTAGAAATTGAAAATTTACGTAGTAGTAAAGCTGCGTGATCATTTTTACTGATATTGAATTACTCATGTGATTTAACATAAATGAGCATAGGTATTCGGCAAAATCTTATATAAAAGGTTTTGTAAGGGGGGAAAACCCTTTACAATGTTCAAAAAATCGATTTTTTTCACATATTTCGAAAGTATAATATATTGAGAGTATACTGGAAAATCGAAGAATCGAAATATGAAATATGTACGAAGTTATAGCACATAGTCGAAAGTGCGCCGGTACCGCATGCTGCGAACTAGGGATACTTTAAACGCTATTGTTTCAAAACTGCTCATGTTATAGCTCAAAAAGTTATAGATCGAGCCGACTGAAATTTTGGGAGGTTTCTTACTATAACATTATCGGGGGGATATACTGAACATTTTAAGGTTATCGCATAAATAAATTACTTTTTTGGGGTAAAAATTGTCGAGAAAATGATAAAAAATATGAACATTTGATTTAAAAGCCTACTTAATTTTTAATTTTATACGTTTTCATATTTTGATACGTATATCGTTCCCCTACACATATCAATAATCGAAAAATATTTTCGATTTCTGTTTCAGATCAATAGAAAAAATCAGGCAAATAGAGCACTTTTCAAAATCACGCAAAAGACGCCTAAAGAAATACCTTATAACTCAGGCATTTTGTTCTGTTAAAAAAAAAAAAATTAACACTTGATAGTTGTAATAAGATAATGTCAAAAATTTTGAATGATGCGATTATTTTATCACCTTTAAAAAAATTCCTGAAAATTGACTCATTTTCGGGCGTCTAAAGGGTTCCCCCCCCTTAAATGATTTGCAGTCGTCGTTGAGGTATTTCGCAAGCTATGTTAGATCCATCCTTTCCATTTATGGCCGACGAGAGTATCGAGAAAATTGCGCGGGAAACTTCGTTTACGGTGCTCGATCCACGATCCTGTCTTTCTCGTTCTCTCTCTCTCTCTCTCTCTCTCTCTCTCTCTCTCTCTCTCTCTCTTCTCATTCGTTGTGTTTGCTCTCCCTCACGATTTTGATATTCGAATTAATCTATTAGTAACCTCAATGCAATCGCACCTTCACGATCGATTTCAATTACGTTCGAATAATGGTGCGCGGCGTCTATATACGATATCAAAGAAACGTTTTAAGTACGATCGTTGCACTCGTTAGTGTGGTGGACCAGGTAAAAACTTAATTCTCTCGATCACCAATGCTATTTGTAATTGTAATTACAATTCTCAACCTCTCATACTAACGATCCTTTTTTCGAGAATATAGTTTCATTACGCCAGTATAAATTCTTCCAATTATCCAGAAAAAAAGATTGTTTTCTGCTATACAACCATTTTTTTGTATATCTTTTTATTTTCTCTGCCGACAAATTTGGAATGAGTTCGACTCGCATTAGTGTCCCATTTACACGATGCACCATTATGAATTTGAGTATGTGCGTGTATTTGTATTTGTGTGTGTGCGTGCGTGTGTGCGTACGTGAATAGCGTGTATCTATGTGTGGTTGAAAACGTGGACCCCACGGTTCGTCACTTCCACGGTATTTTTTTTACTCCAAGCCGCACTTCAATCGTGTTCACGCTAGTGTATCGTAATGAGTGAATGCGAACTAGAGGTTTCTGTAGTCTCTGTAAAGAATGGTGTTCTACGATTCTTGGTGCTTGAAATTATCTCCACGGCACGCGCCTCTTACAATGATTGTATTATATTAATTTGCGTGACATGAGAAATGCTTCAGTAGGCACAGACGATGAGATCCATCGTATCCACTCGTATTGTTGATTGTTCGAATAAAACCAAGTTTTTTTTAGTAAACCCAACAAATAATTCTAGTAAGGTGAGATCAGTAAACCTAAGACACCCCGAAAATGGAGTGTGTAGACAAATCCACGAATTTTTGGAATATGAGTTTCAGGTGGATTCTAATGTCTACTGCAAAATGTGGTGGGGCGCCATCGTGCTCGAACCACACTGTATGACTGGCACGCATGTTGACGTCTTCCAGTGGTAGCCGCAATTCATACTGGAGCAGTTCCATATACGAGAGGAATTCCAAAACTAAGATCTCCTTTGTTTTTTAGATAGAAAGAAACGTTTATTCATAATAATGTTTAGGTTGTTTTAAAGCTTAAACATTTATCTATTTTTCTACATAATCGCCATTTTGGCCGATGCAGTTTTGTTGGAGCTGTGGCAGTTTTTGTATGCCCATGTCATACCAGCTCGCCGCCATGTCGTTGAGAAAGCATTAAACCTCATCTTTCATCTCGTCGTCGTTGCTGGAGTGCGTTTCGGCCAAATGTTCTTTCAACTCAAGAAACAGATGGTAGTCAATGGGTGCCATGTCCGAAGTATAGGGTGGGTGGATGATGATGTCCCATCTAAAGTCTTGCAGAAGGGCGACGGTTTGATGTGAGATATAGGGGCGGGCGTTTTCGTAGAAAATGCTTATGCCCTTGCTCAACATTCGTTTTTGATATTTATGCACGACTTGCCATTCACTTTCGTCAATTGGCGATGAATATCAATCGGTTTAAGGCTTTTTGCGTTCAAAAACCGTTATGGCGGTAACGTCAAGCGGGAGCTCCATTACAAACGGCTGCCAAACCATAACTGAGCATTACAGCGAGGTGCGCACATGTTTGTTTGGAAGTAGAGAAACAAAAAACATAACTGTGTTGCCAACAGCTGCACGAATAGTTTGCCTGCGTCTCCATAGCACTTTTACGGCCTTACTTTGACATTACCTTTGTAGCTCTGGCCGCCCGAGTCAAAATGTATAGCCTCCTCTGAACACTCGCAGGACCCATTTCTTTTATAATGCACAAGCCGCCAGCCTTCGTTGAACCTACCAAACCCCATTTGTCGAGTGCAGTGCCATGAAGAGGCCTCTATTTGGTCCAGTGAAGCCTACGTTAGTCCTCCCAAACCTTCTTTCGATCCCCAGTTTCAGTAAAACGTGCAGAACACAGGTCTCCTTAATCTGCTTTCGATTCGTTGCCTCGACCCCGTCTAAACTGCTTTGAGCCCAAATTCGATATCTCCTCCATCAACAGTCCATTGTAGCCGGATCGGTAATCTATTCAATGACGAAATAAATACGTTTTCGCTGGATGGAAGATCCAGATGGTCTACAGTGCGCCTACAGTAGGCTGAATGGAGGGTCCAGATGGTCTACAGTGCGCCTAGAGTAGGTTGACATTGGGACCAGTAGGTTCTGCGGGAACACTCGAAGTAGGCCCACCTGGTGTTTTGCAGGTTCAGTTGCACTCTGCATTGGCCTCCTTTGAGTGACAGTGTCCAGTTTCTGCCATTCGGGAGGTTCATTGGAGGCCATAACTTATTGGTATTCCAAACATTGTACCCTCATTTTGATACCCGATAATCCGCTATCGCCGATCTCTGCACGGGGAAGAAGGCCTTTATTTTGCGAGTTCAACGTGGCTCGAAAATTTTTACTCGGGTGCTACGACCAAATAGAAATGAACACGAATAAACCACTCATTACAAGTACCGCACCACGCGTTCAATTTGACTCCAATGCGACTACAAATATGTGTGCACAAACATAGGATTGCATTTAAAAAATAGCACGTGTTATTGCCATCATAGTTCCCCCTCGAAATAGTAGATCTTTTTCTAAACATTTTGTCGATCAGACTAGCCGTCTTCGAGTTATATAGACGTTCCTCTTATAGTGGGACATTCTGTATATAGCTACGTTACATAGAGAACTGGACCTGAGTTTTCTAATGATTTTCGAACATCGTAGAAAATGAAAGAAAAATAAATTTTAAAGGCGTCAATCTCTGGGTTTTGTCTACCGAGGGAAAGCTTGCTCTCTCTCCCCCTCTATGTCTTTTCTTCCACCTGTCTTATTACTTGTGGAGACGGTCCCCTGTCATTATATATAGTGCGGAGGACTTCTCAGATCTTGAGGACTTATTAGGAGCCATGTGCTCCTCCGTGTTGTTCATTGGATTCGATACGAGTATAATGAGTTCCAAGTAAGAACGGTGAGAGAGATAGTGCATGTGAGAAAATCGACACTCACCGTAATAATTGTGAACTTCCGCTTTCCGCGATCGAGAAAACGTAAAGAGCGCTTGGGTCGCGGGGACACGGTGGCTTCCACAAGTGCACTGAGAGAAATGTATAGTGTTTTCAACCATACTTTAACTATGTTTTGAATTTCCTTGAGGGGGCAATAATACTTCATAGCATAGTTACTAACAAAAATATAGTACTGCTTGTTGATATTTTAGCAGTTGCATAAATTAGACACATATTCTAACTGGAACCACCAATCTTACAAGCACACGTTGATTGTTAAATGCTATATCATATAGTAAGTTTTCATAAAATGGATATTCCCTTACACTGTCGAAAATGAAGTCCCCCAAGACCCTGATAGTGAACAGGACTAAAATATATGTACATTGGAAAAAAGGTTACTTGTGATTTGCGACGATGGTTATAGTGATTTGCACCATATTATATAATATGTGTTTGCTCCAGCTGCAAATGATTTACGTCTTCTAAAAACTAATCTTTTAAAACTTCATCCTGATTGGGTCAGTCGTTTTTACGTGATGCGTGCACAAATAAACAGACAAACGAACACGCAGACAAACAGCCAACAATTCCAGGAATAATCTTAATGCATTCTATCCGTTATCCTGCGTCCCCCCAATTAATTTGTTTTGGAAATATTTTCAATGTACAGATACGGAAAGTTTACACTTTTATTATATGGATAGATTCGAAAGAAAATCGATAGTTGGGTAAATGGATGTCTTGTTTTGTTTTATTCCGTATTGCTCATTAATCCTTACGAAATAACCAGCTAGTACATCAATTGATGACCCTATGGTTATAATAACATTCAATATCTCAATATTATCCATATATGCTGTTACCCATGAAAAAATTGCCGACACGAATAATACGGCCGATGTCTGGCCCAGTACTGGCTAACCGATTGTTGGCAACCAATGTTGGCCCAACATTGAAACAACGGTTCTGCCATTTTTTAGCCGATCCTCTTTTCGGGGGGGGAGGGAGAGGGAGAGGGAGAGGGAGAGGGGAGAGAGAGAGAGAGAGAGAGAGAGAGAGAGAGAGAGAGAGAGAGAGAGAGAGAGAGAGAGAGAGAGAGAGAGAGAGAGAGAGAGAGAGAGAAGTAGCTCTGCCGTTTGCTCCCAAGCTTCAAGGGTTTACATCGTATACAAGCGAAACACGAAACATAAACAAGACAAAGAATAGAAAAGTGAGACGAAAAAATATTTTTACAGTATTATAATTTTTTCGTTTTATCGCCTTTTTCGAGTTTTCGTTTTCTCCTATTATTCGATCGAAACGACTAGATAAATAATAAATATAAATAATAAATACGGATTTCCGAGTCGTTTACGAATACTTCAAGTTTACGAATACCCGAAGTTAAGAGTACTCGACGTCGGGTACCCGACCCGACCCGAACATCGGGTACCCGAGTGAATCGAGCACCCGCACACCCCTACCATATATATTAAACAAAAAAAACGGCCATAATATACTTAATATCGGTGGACACTTGGGGCATTATCGTATCACTGTTGGTTACGGACTGGACCAACGTTGGTACGATATTGGCTTGAACTTGGGCCAACGTTTGCACAAGCATCGGACGCTCTTAATACCAACGATGGCATAGTCTTGGCTGTAGCTTGGGCCAACCTTGGCACTAGTGTCGGGCCGGTTTTGAGTTCAATGTCGGTCCGCTGTCGGTAGCCAGTCTTGGCCCGAGGATATCATTCCGACAATGGTCCATTAATGGACCGACATTTATGCCAGGGAATGGCCAACTATACAGGAAAGTTGGCGCAGTATTGGGCCAATGTTGGACCAGCTGTAAATTTTTCCATGGGTAGCAGGATATTTGGATGAACATAGAACAATAGACATTTATATGATAAAAGTACTTTTTTAACGTTGAATGTTCCTGCGTATGCTCTTTTGGGCTTTTACGATTCCACTCCTCCCACTTTTATCTTACACTTGTAACTTCACGACTTCTAATTCGTTGAAGAGCCTCTACAGTGTTACCGACGAGCATTATTGCCTAAGAGACCATTATATTACAATTGTACGGAGAAACTGTAGGAAACCCTCGCCGATAAAGATGGTTGTTTTCTGACTTGCAGTGGTGTTACCATCGGAAAACTCAGGGAAGCTGCTTCCAGCTCATATCAGTAGTTAGCGCGCAAGGCAGTGCATGGTCAAACGACTACCCATTCAAAGATTAGCCCAGGCCAACGTCGCTTGACACGAGATGTCGCGGGTGCACTCCGGCCGAGGATTCTCTGCTGACGTTTCGCACGTTGCAGTGGAAGCTATATCCATCCCGTCGTTTTGAAGGTTTAAAAATAACTTAGAAAAATAAATTTGAATTATCTATTAATGCAAAATGAAAAAAATGTTGTTTGTGGTTTGCGATGGTGTTTATAGTGGTTTGAACCATATTATATGACACGAACTGCTATATGTATGGTTATGCATGGCCTACCAGAACAGAAGGTGAACTACAAGAAGAAGTGTTGAACTGATATCCTATTTTTGCAATGTAACACAAATACTATGTAACACTTTGTAAAAAAAACACGTAGTTATTAAAATTACTAAGCCGTGTTTGCTCCAGCTGCAAATAATTGATGTCTACGCTTCAAGTAAACATTACCAAGGTTTTTCTTGAATAGTCGTTTTTCATAAGGTCTTTTAACAAACTATACTCGACAAACGTTAATGTTAACCATATCAATTGTACAAAATTAAATAGAATAGTAGAAGTTTGACCTGAACAAAATCTCATGTACAGTATACAACATTAGTATTTCTGCGCCGATTTTTTTATGGTACTGAATTAATCATAATTATATTGTCAAGCCTTTTAATAGTTAATAATTATTTCGGGGATAATAGATAGTCAAAAACACTACCCAAATCGCATGTTTAGATACACTTTTCGCTTATAGTTGTATTGACCATATTATGATCGCAGTGTCAATAAACTATACGGAATTTTACTATGGACTTTGCTCACTGTGTGTGAGTACATGGCTAAGGGGGATCAACCGTCCCAAACACTTTGATTGCTTGCAATGGTATGAGTTTGTCGAGCACGCGCGGCCAATCCCTGATCAGAGACACGGCCGATATTAATCAACTCTGTCCCAGAACCGGATAATGGTTACGATCCTGCAAAATGCGCGAGAGGCAGAGGGAGAGGTGGAATTTAAAAAAAAGCATGCTGAAGTAAAGGCTGCTACGTTTGTATATGGCGTTCGAAAAGTTTTATGAGGTCCACCTTGCAGCAACTGAATACAATCGCCGGTAGAGTTCTTCCCGTTTTTCTAGGAGCGCACGGAAGAACGAGTTCCTCAATATACGTTTTCACCGAAAAAAAACGCTTTGAAGGTGGCGTTATTCATTTGAAAAATAGTACATTGTGTACCAAGGAGACGAAGTGGGCCTTTTAGGCCAAGCGCGATGTTTTCAGTACGAGTCGTAGACGAGCACGCGAGGTGAAGACGAGTACTGAAAACACCGCGCGAGGCGTAAAAGCCCTCGACTCCGCGGTGCACACGACTATTTATATATCAAAACCATTTTTTTTTTCAAGCTTTTGTATTGTTAAATACATAAGGCCGCAAGCACGTGCAGAACGCATATTGCACCTGGAAGGTGTATTGCACACGGAAACTGTATCGCGCCCACCGCGCGGGGGTGGAGGGGGCGGAGCCCTGTCAGCCCCGTTGAAACCAAACGTAATTTTAAAATGTATCAGCATATTTTAATGTATTATCTTATTAATAATTTATATGCTTTGTCGCGTTGTCACGTGAAAGTGCGGTTATGTTTCTTCCCGTAAATAACGTTTCAACGTACGTAACTCCTCGACCTAACGACTGATGATAGCACCTAACGACCGACAACTGTTCCGCAACGGCGTTCCATGACCGTGAGCGTGAGAAACGTGCACGCGCACATATTTAGGGCCTAGACCCTAAGAGACCTACTTTAGGTCGCATTTACACGCACGAGAAAGCGAGGAAAACATGGTTGTGGCATATAAAAATTATATTCACTGCATATAAGATCGATGCTCTCTCCAACGGATTCCCTACGCTTTGAATTTAACAAAGGATATGAACCCTGGATCTCGCGATCCACTATTTTGTTGTCACTTTTTTACGGATTAGCCCAAATGTGGACATCTACTAGGGTTAACGGCCAATATATTTTTATTCGTAAAATCGTTGCTGCATCGAAAACGGAACGTAATAATACAAGATTTCCTTCGCCTAGGTTAAGAAGCCACGTGGAAATTCATGAATTCGAGAGTACAAATCTCCAGTGGAAAGAGTTTTCGAAAAAAAGAATTTTCATAAAATATTCCTGCAATTCCCCTGCCATAAACTGCCGTAAACCCAAACTCCCGATGATAGGATTGACTGCCAGAAGAATCGGGTATGAGACGGTAAATGACGTCCGCTGAAGATTATACGATGCATATAAACGATAGAACGATGCGATCGTTTCGGTTGCGACTTTCAGTATTTGATAAATATTCCGATGATCGAATCTGTTCATTTTTCAAGACATCTTCAGCGAGTAACGAACCCTTGTAGGACGTAGGTAGAATATGCTGACGCGGATTTGTGTATTTGATGTATATATGTATCTAAAGTTGGATATAATGATGGAGAATGAGGGATTGGGAGAGGGGCCCTCATCCCCGAAGACGACCGCTAATCGTCGTTTCTGGTAGTGAGAAAGCGGGGTCATTGTTCTTCCGGCCCCTTGCTTCTCTTCCTTGAGCCCACTGCGGAAAGGTATTAAATTAAATGAAGGGAGAAACAGTAGCCGAAAACCGTGAGATGAACATCAAGAGACTCCGAAATAATGACCGCAAAGACAAAGTGGAAGACGAACCCGAGACAGAAGTTCTTTTCCCAAGATCCTTTCCTTCGCTGTCCTATTTACATAGTGCGATGAGTCATCGTAAGCGTAATGGATTTTATTGTATGATCGAGTTTTTATTTCGTATCCTGCATTAGTTTCAGCGAAGATGTTCACGAGTAGCTGTGTCCGCTACTTCGTATGCGCAGACCACTGTAATACGAACCGATGCCGTTTACTTTATTAGTGTACTCTGAGCTTTGGACCATCCTCAAAACAAAGTGAACAAAAACGACAATAAAGAACAACAATCAAAAGTAGTTTTCCTTCTGTGGCTAGATTCACTACAACAACACTTCCTTGTAAACAATGTTAGCACTAGGATCACCAGGTACACTGCGACCTCTCTAACCGGTACAGTGGCGGGGTCGGCTTTGCATCACACTTGCAAACTATACAGGTTGCGCTCCATCCACTCAAACCGACTCTGCGCACCTGCGGTAGCGGATAGCAGTAGGGGGAGAGTGGGGCACTATGTGTCACGGGGCACTGTGAGCCGCATGCAGTTTCTCAGCGGGTTGTAGCTCGTAAATTCCGAAATTTTATGTGATCGACCGCAATTTATATTTGGTTTCGTCAGGCCTAAAAGAACGTCGATAGCAGCTCAGAAAGAATTATTAAAAGATAAAAGTTGATTTCAAGCTTGGAAAAAAATTGTTTACTGGGAAAACGTAAAATATAACGACACTTTCTGTAGCGGCTCGGGTTTTCGGTCCTAATCGATAGTTTTATTATTTATGAGGCACTCAGTGATATGTATTTTTTCATTCGTAGTTTAATTAATAGTTATTTTCTTCAATAAACAAATATTTTACTAGTGGGGTACAATGTGTCACCAAGTTGTGGGGCACAATGAATCGACTCCCAATGAGGAAACAAGAAACTGACGACGCTCAGAAGAAGCGCAATGTGTCACTGTCAACCACATGCGATTTCTCGGAGTTTTGTAGCTCGTAAAATCCGAAGTTTTTTGTGTTTGACCGTGATTTATATTCAGTTCGGCTGGCCTAAAAGAAATTCAATAGCAGCTCACAAAGAATTATTAAAAATACGAAATTAGTTTACGCCTCGAAAAAAAAAATTTCGCTTGCCGGGGAAACGTCAAGTATTCTGAGGCAATTGTGTGGGGCACAATGTGTCATCGAGGTTTTGAGCACAATGAGTCGACTCCCAATGTTACTGGCAAATAATACTCCTTCTGAAATTATCGGTATATATGAAAATCCATTAGCTATGTTAGGAAAATATAAGAGTTTCAACCGGCTCGTGGTATCTTACGTTTCGCAGCTCTTGACACACTGTACCGCCTATCTGACACATTGTACCCCACCCATGCGGTACAATGAGCTAATCCGCAATTTCTTTTCGATCCCATTATTTTGAGATTTTAAATCTTTTTGCATAAAATATGGTAGCTTTATTGCGCGCCAAAAGGTCTATAAAATCGGTTATGACCTTTTTTTTTCTAATCAGATTACTTTGGAAAGAGCCAAAATTTGTTAGGAAAAAAGCGACACAACGTGCCTTTCCCTACTGCCGTCATATGGAAGAAGGCGACATCTACAGATGATGTTGTTTTGAGATAGATAGCAAAACGTAACTTTTTGATATTTCATAGCTCTGGGATGCAAATACTTTTTGTACTGGTGGAATGGTGATAACTCTTGTTTTACTGTATAAAAATAATATTAATTTTATAGAAATTGAAGAAGTTATGATAAAAAACCGTAGTTGCCGCTATTAGAATTTGCATTTTAATAAACTAATACTATGTCAATACTATCTACCATAAAAGGCGGTATCTACGTAGAAATCCCGAATTTAAATACTTTATACCATAATTAAGCTAATTACAGCATTAATTTCAATCAAACAAAATTGAGAATTTAAACATAGGTTTATTGAGATCACAAATCGAGTATAATTTCTCCTTAAGAGGGAACGGTACCTGAAGCAAAACGCAGGGAAATCGATTTTTCCCTACAAACTTCAACCCCACATTGAATCTCTAATTAGGCGTTATTTAAAAAATCCTAAAATACGCCTTGTTATGTGTTTTGAAGAATATTTATACTAAGTTTCAAGGTGATACACGCAAGGAATACAATTTTCCGTACAAACTTTCACACCCTATTTGGCGTTGATTTTCGAAAAAAAAAGAACGTTTCTTAATGCGCCTCTACACCTTCGAAGGAGCATATCTTCCAAACTTCATTTTTCTATCTTCAGCGGTTTAGGATGTGCGTTGTCTATATGTCAGTCAGTCAGCCACGGAACTGTTTTATATGCATAGAATATAATAGAAAAAAAATGAATAATGACTATCTAGATGAAGATCGAGTCTAACCACCGGGGAAGGTAAATTTTTCTCAATGCAAACCCTGGAAAATAAAATCAAGGAATATATTTTTAAAATAATAATAATAGTAATAAGGCCATACAATAATACAATAATAATAAGGGCGTACAAGGCCATCGACCAAGGTGACTCAGCGCTTTTTTTCTCCTATTTTCGTTACTTTATTTTTATAATTCGTTTGTTTGCTTTTATTACATATATCCGATATGACTCGCGCGCCACCTATTGTACGTTGATGCTACTATGTCAGAAACTTTTACACAAGTGCCCACAACAACTGTATAAAGTTTCAATTCAGTTGGATGAACGATGCGCGAATGCATAGAAGACGAACAGACAAACATTAGTTTTTATATATCAGATTTATGAAAAATCACCTCACGTATATTCAATATTTCCGATCACGTGTCGATGGGCCTATCTTTGCATCGGCCAAACCTTCCCAGAAGTTTCCTTTGCGCTTGTATCCATTGTTGCAAGGGACGTGAATCCTCCTATCGAAGGCTAATCTCAAAATCCGCGTTGCCGGAAAAAATGGAATTACCGATCAATAGATCGGTCACGGAGAAAATGATCTCTATTCAGGATTTCGAAGTTCCATATTTTGCGCCGAAGAACGATACCGAACGGACTGGTATGGAAAGAAGAGGCTAACGAAATTTCAGTCAAGCCCTATAATTTTCGTTCGTTCCATTGAGGATTTGAGTGATCGGGCAAGGGACAAATATACTGGTTGAGTCGAAGCAGCCTCAAGACATATACAGTCTGTCCGAGAGGAATGTGTCCTGCATAACTAAAACATTTTTTTACTTAAAAATTTGTTTGGTCTCAAGAGAAAACGAATAATCTGGCATCTGCAATATACGATAACTGACATTATCGCTATAAAACATCTTAGATGAAGTCCCTTTATACCCGCTTTCATTGGAATCATCTGCCTAACCGTATCTGCATGAAAATTGCATCTGTTGTTTTTGCATGAATCTGCATGACTATATTTTAAGCCTTTATATCACTGTGTGACAGTTCTGGAACAAACCATCCAAATCCTCACAAAATCCCATATTAGCATTTAATCCTTTTTTTATTATCAACGTCACACGACGGCTGCAAACCGTTCTATGGTTTTTTCGTGCATGCAATGCAAACTAAATGGCGTTAGATGGTTCAAAATTTCTTCGAAGTTCAGTCGTCTTAAGATTGCAAGATTCGAGTGTGCGCAAAGTTTACGTAAATCGAAAAAAAAATCAAAATCTCAAACGGTGTGTGAAAAATTGGCGCGGCTTTGTGCTACAACAAGCAAAAGAACTGCTTTAAAGCATTCGATATATCATAACGGAATGTTTTGACACAATGTAACATGTCTGTCATGCTCCCTTTATTGCTTCATAATTAGCGCCTGATTACATTTTCCGAAAACTAATTCGTACATTTTTTTTATTTATTAAAACCGACGATAATGTCAACTATTTTTTTATCTTTACGTTGTTGAGTTATAAAGGGTTAAAGGAGATAACAAAAATTGCGCAAACGGAAAAGAGATTTGGACAAAGCAATTTTCCTCGGTCGTTCGAGTATCATCTCCGGAAAGTTTTTACGACATTGCCAATTAAATGTTCGACTATAATGCAATGTTTCTAGTCGATCAACGAAAAATTTCACGTTGCATTTGACAAGAGATTGCTCACGGAATGTACGCAATCGTTTTTCTCTTGTATGTTGCGACATATCGGTCTGAATCAACTGGACGTACACAGGGCGTAGATATTATTTGGTACGTGCGAGTAGTTTATTGGAGGATTCTCCCTTGTGTGTACGCAAATACGAGGCCACTTTAAGTACGTGGCATTTTTAAACGGAAAAGTTTATTCATATCAATGGTCAGATACACTGATAATATCTTTTGTTGCCATACACACAAACACACACCCCCCCCACACACACACACAATTATGTGAGTGCGCCACAGAGAACCCGGAATTGGATGAATGTAACGATCATCTTTATGAGTCTTAATGACGGGTTGCGCTTCGACTTTATCGCTTCATTTGCACGGTAATTTCTAAGACCTTTTCCGAGAGATGTATTCTCTTTCGCTATGGCTTTATTTCTCTCTCTCTCTCTCTCTCTCTCTCTCTCTCTCTCTCTCTCTCTCTCTCTCTCTCTCTCTCTTTCGCTCCGTTTCGATGAATTGATCTCGTGTGCCTTTTTCTCCCTTTAGTTTTCATTCTTTTAAGCCGCCTCATTTCCTCCCATTTTTATTTCTGACTCAGTTACGTTTCCCTGGATTAATCAAATTTGTAATTGCACTTTACCGAAGGCTCAAGCACCTTTGATATGGTGGATTCAAATTTGAGATCTGCTGCCCAAATGGCTTTGAAGCCGTTATTTCATTTTATTTTAAAGATACATCTATCGCCGTAGTTTTTTTTATAAAATTATATAGGAAACAATAAACTTAGACAAGGTGCGGAGATACAACAGTGTTGAATCTTTTGGAAAAAAGAACGCTATATCGCCGATCGATGTAGCGTAGGGTTGTCACATTCATTCAATATACACATATGAAATAATTGACAATAGTGGTGGCGCCGTCGACGTGCCGCTTCGAAGATGGCCCATGTTGAGCAACTTTGACTGGGGTCATTACTTGGATCGGTCACTTAGTCGCACATTGGCTTGCATACTGAATACCAAGCGGGAGGTAATTTTACTGAATTTCCCTTGATAATGAGGCTGAAACTTACAATTAGTAAAATATAACTGTTTGTTTCAGCAGCCTGGGTAGAGGGCATGTCGCCGCGTTTACGTCACCCCCGATGTCTCGACCCTCCGGGGTCGAGCTAAAAGCGACCAAGGCCATATAGTTGTGCGGAGATCCAGCTGGATCTTTTCTCGAGCAGGCGGAGCGTTTGGCCAAGCGACTTCATTCCGAGGCTGTGGAACGACGTAATGACTCCATTCCACTGATATATACAGGGTGGACCATTTAACGTGACCACCCCAAATATCTCCGTTGCCTTTAGAGTTATGAAAAAAATGTCAGGAGGTAATTTAATTGATTTCGAAGGGCTGCTTCACTGGTAAAAAAGTTCTCAAGGTTATTAATGGTTTTTCAAATGGGAACATGTATTTTTTAAATGAAGACTTTGTAGCTGATATTCAGACGAATCCAACGACCTATGATTTCATGACCTTAAAATGATTTTTCACCAAAATACACGTGTAAAAACGGGAAATCGTGATGGTATTGACAATAAAAATATCCGAATAATGTAATTGAATTTTTTGTACAGAAAATTTATTGTAACAAATGTTCGAAGTGATGGCCATTAACCTCGACACATTTTTGAAGAGGTTGCGTAGATTATCCAACAGATACAATCATGTCAATAGTCGGAGATGTTTCTGATGTTTGTAAACACTGGCATTGTAACGTAGTAAAACTGTAGTAGAGTGAAGAATGTTTACCATCTACCAATATTAGAATCAGTAGACAAGTGTATCCATCCAAAGTAACATGTAATAACCGTATCGAAAATGGTATTGTACAGTCATGCAGAGAAAGTGGAAATGATTCTGATTTATGGTGAGACCGGTAGAAACTGGCAGAAATGCCGGCGAACATGCGAGAACAAATTACAAGAGCCTGCGCCGCTATCACACCAGAAACTATTCGAAGGTCAAGAGAATCATTCATCCGACGTCTTCAAAAATGTGTCGAGGTTAATGGCCATCACTTCGAACATTTGTTGCAATAAATTTTCTGCACAAAAAATTCAATTACATTCTTCGGATATTCTTATTGTCAATACCACCACGATTTCCCATTTTTACACATGTATTTTGGTGAAAAATCATTTCAAGGTCATGATATCATAGGTCGTTGGAGGCGTCTGAATATCAGCTACATCTTAATAAAAAAACAAAACATGTTCCGATTTGAAAAACCATTGATGACCTTGAGAACGCAAAAACTATGACCTTGACAAAATTGAATTTTTCACCACTGTATCAGCCCTTCGAAATCAATCAAAGTACCCCCTGACATTTTTTTCGTCACTCTAAAGGCAACGGAGATATTTGGGATGGTCACGTTAAATGGCCCACCCTGTATACTAACTGGATACGAGCTCTTCGTCATATTGAGGTACCCGACAGAAACATCTGCGACGCCTGGCAGTGAGCCGCAGTACTACGCAGGACGCGGTGATTTTAAACAAATTAATAAGCTTAGGAGTAAAAACGATCAATCAGTCGGTTACATTAATAATAACAATACAAATAATGAAGCAGAACATCATCTCTACGGAATCTTTAGGGTTGCATTTCATGACATTACATATTGTAATATTAAGGATGATGTGATACGAAATAAAATTACTGGACTATAAATAAAAACAAGAATAAATTACTACGATATCGAAATCCTCATAATTGATTATGAAAGATTCCAAGTAACTGGATCTAAATTGAGTGAACATTTATTTGCTAGTTTATAATTTGGAAATCCAAATATCTTCGTAATGATAATAATGGTACTATTTTGCCATTGAGCAATTCATATAACAATTTGACTGAAGATGTCACAATTTATTTACGATTCATCATCATAATTTTAGACATATTTCATACTCTTTATAAACGAAGTTCTCAAAAATGTCGAATACTTGAAATTTATTATTAGATTTTAATACTATTTACAATGAATTGCGTTTTGGATATCTTGAAGTATTGTTGATTTTGCTTCCTCATAGAGGAAACTTTGTGACGGTGAAAACATTTTTTTTCCAGGTTTCAATGTCAACGTATTCAAAATGTCCCAAAACTCCAAAAAAACATATTTCGAAAAAATGTCCGGATGTGTGTGTGTTCTGGCACTGTAAAGTTAAAACGTCTATAACTCGAGAACGGTTTGAGCTGCAGCGCTCCCGTCTTGTACATATGTTAATCTATACAATCTCTTAATTTATTGCAAATTTAGTGGAACTTAGTCGAAAATTACAAATTTTACGCCATTTTGAAATGTTCAAAAAATATCTGTGGTTGCTTTAATATCCGCAAATTTTAATATTTATGGCTAATTTTTTTTTATATAAATAGAGTACCATAGAATGAAGGTTTGTATTGAATTTGAGAAACATCAGCCAAACGATTCAGATTTTATAAATTTCCGAATGTTTCGAAAAATCGCTGAATCGCTCGATTTCTTGCAAATTTCAAGATATCGTGCTAATTTTTGCTTTTTACACAAATTATTATAAAAGTAAAGTTGGTATAAAATTTGGAGAGAATCGGTCAAACGGTTCGGATATTGTTATCAAATTCGGAGAAAATCGGTCGATGGAAATTGATTACAGTAAAACCTCGTTTATCCGACCTTCGATTAAGAGACGTTCCGCGTTATCCGAGTTGCCCAACTCATCCGAGTCTTCCGCATTATCCGGGCTGTATCCTCGGATAATACGGAGAATCTCGGATGAAACGGAAGAATTTGCTATGCTTATGCGTGGAGTACGTTTTCCGTATTATCCCAGATTTCACGTATCCGAGTTACACTGTCCCCATATTACTGCGAATAAGCGAAGTTCTACTGTACCCAAATAACGTCGTACGGAGGCTGACTGCCAGGCGTCGCAATGGTCGAATCTCAGTTTCTATTAGGTACAGCCGCTGACACATATCTACATAGGCAAACTCGTATCCAGTTAGTATATATATCAGTGCTCGATTCGCAAGCGTCCATGGATTCGCATAACATATCGAACGGGTGGGGCTAAAAGACAAACCCGCTTTTGAACGGTGTGATGGAACCTTCTTACGCCCTGGACAATTGGAGTTGAGTAGCCATGGGTAAACGGGTAGAAGCGCACTCCCTCACGAAGCACTTGGTTACCCCTTTATTGAACGGTGTCTGTGGCGCTCACTCTGCGGCAGTGCAGCCTTACTCTGAAAAGAGGATGGGCTAGAACAGGTACGTCCGCGACGTGTTCCCTGGACACCCTTGGAACGACGATTCGACCAACAGGCGAACAGTCCCAAGAAGTGACAAGACCCTCTTAAAATACCCTGTCAACGAAGAAAACACTGTTTACGGCACGCTGGAGTTTTGTTAGAAGGTAGTCACATTCGTGTGATGGCGTTTATATGCCTAGAAAGACAAGGGACCATATGCCACATTAAATGTTTGTCTCAGCAGACATAGAGAGAAAAGTCCATAGTATTTACAACAAACACCCAAGGTGAAAGAGGGAATAGTTGAATTCCCCATAGTTTATTATCACCGCAATCATAATACGGTTAGCACAACTATAAGCGAAAAGTATATTCAAACGTGCAATTTGAGTGGCATGTTTGACTATCTATTATCCCGAAATAATTATTAACTATTGTAAAACGCTTGACGATATAGATATAGTTAATTCAGTGCTTTGATAAAATCGGCGCGCAAATACTGAAGTTGTATACTGTACGTTAGGTTTCGTTCAGGTCCAACTTCTACTATTCTGTTTTAAGTCTGTATAATTCATATGATTAACATTAACGTTCATTATCGAGTATAATTTGCTACAAGACCTTACGGAAAGTGACTATTCGGAAAAAAATTATGGTAATGTTTACTTATAGCGGGGTGGCCATAGCGTCGACCGCGGTCGACTCTATAAAACGGTCTGTAAAACTAGTTTAGACATTTTTCATCGATTAAATATGTTTGGGTTTATTTTGGTTTAAACAAACCCAACTTTTGTTTGTTTGTTTGTTGCTGGTGGTAGACCACCAGAGATATCTTGAATCGTAGTGCCGACCGCACACTTTAAAAGTCTGACCACCCCTAACTTATAGCGAAAACATAAATGATTTGCAGCTGGAGCAAACACGGCTTAGTGTTTGCTCCAGATGCACGTCTTAATAACTACGTGTTTTTTTTCAAACTGCTACATCGTATATTTGTTACATTGCAAATATAGGATATCAGTTCAACACCGCCTTCTTGTAGTTCACCTTCTGTTATTGTAAGACACACAGGTCGTATCATACAGAGGGTTTATAAAGTCATGCAAGTGTTGTCGTAAAAAAAAATTATTCAAGATATAGTTACAAATGTTTAGAAATTAAATGTTTAGTGTTAATTAGAAATCTTCGAAGTATTTCCTCCGTGAATCTATACATATTTTCCAGCGATTTTCTTAGGCACGGTACGCGCCCTGGAAGGCCTCGACGGGAACCTCGTTCAGAACGGTCATCACGGCGGCTTGGATCGCCTCATTGCCGTCAAAACGGTGTCCTTTGAGGGCGGTCTTAATCCTCGGAAACAAAAAGAAGTCTGCCGGAGCCAAGTCGGGACTGTAAGGGGGCCGGGACATTATTTTTAGTGTCGACGAGTGTCAGTGCTACACACGACGCCTGTGCTAACGATGGAGTGGACGAACGAATTCCGTGGGATGAAAATCATCCTCCATTGCTCAAGTCATTTCCTCCGCACGATGGAAAAAGAAAGGCGTTTTACGGGTTGTAACCGCCCTCGTTTACAACCCGTAAACGAGGGCGGTTTAAATCTTAGCTTTCCTGCAGTCATTTTTGGTTAGTTAACAAACTAAATAACCTTAGGAATGGTAAAATGGGCAAATTTTTTTTTTTTTAATCAGATGGCTAATTTTAAGTTTTCCACCTCGCTGTCTTTGAAGGCCAATTTTAGCCAAAGTAGCCCTATTAAGTACTACTTTTTTTTAAATGATTATGAAAGCTGAGAGTCTGGCGCATTCTTGAGGCCTAATTAGGAACCATGAAGTCACCTGTTTAGATTTTTAATTTAAAGTTGAAAATTTATGTCATAATTTACCGAACGTACATTTTTCACTTAACACCAACATTTTCATAACTTTCATCACAGTTACGAAGCTGAATATTTTATGCATAAAAGTACTACTCATGAAGATTCAGATGCAAAAAAAAAATCTCGACAAAGTCTTCTACTTTTTTTTTAGATTTTTTTTTAATTGGTCAAGTCGAAAATTCTCAAAAATTCAGAAAAAAATTCATAACTCGAAAACTATGAAAAGTCGCGGAACATACATGGGGGTGATTCAGATACCCCACGATACGAGGGACCTAAATTTTATTTTTGGACGTTAATGTTCCGGCCATCCTGTATAGGTGTAACTAAAACTGAGCCTGTTGGCTATAGATATAGTGAGAGTGTATTTCAAATGAATATAGATATACTCAGCGGGCTGAAGTATATCTATATTCATTTCTTTCAACTTTCAAAATTTCGATTTCTCGGAAAATATTGCAAGTCACCAAAAATCCTTTTAAGGCAAGTCTTATAACATTATAATAAAGGTGATGCCAAATTATAAGATCAAAATTCGGTTTCCGCTTTGCGGAAGTTTGTGCATTGATATTTTGGCAGTAGCATAAATTAGGAACATATGTTTAACTTAAATATACACTGCAACCTCGCTAATCAGCACAGTAGTGGAATCGGCTTCGCATCACACTTGCAAACGTAGAGGTTGCGCACCATCCACCCAAGCCGACTCGGCGTAGCTGACGTAGCGGATAGCTGACTCCTCTGATCCCTCTTTTATTATCTAGCATGTTTCGTCGGGTTGCAGTGTAGTAGGTTTTCATAAAACGGATATTCCCTCTACACTATAAAAAATTCATTCCCCCAAGATTCTAATAGTAAACAGGACTAAAATATATGTACATTGAAAAAAAATGTTGCTTATGATTTGCGACGATGTTTATAGTGATTTCGCCCATATCATACGATACGATCTGTTATATGCATAGTAATGTGTCTCTTACAAGAGCAGAAGGTGAACTACAAGAAATGTTGAACTGTCATCCTATTTTTGCAATGCTACGAACATACTATGTAACACAAAAGTATTTGGCTTCCGGATTGAGGCCGTGTTGAGGATCAGCGTTATGCTGACATTTCGCAAACGTTACAGTCGGCATCATCAGGGCTGTGAGATCCGATACTGAAGCTTGCGTGTCTCAGTTATTCTATATATAGTTGCAGTTATCGTTCCAGATCACTGTACCAGCCGATCAGAAGTTTTTAATTGATCAGCTAGTCAATTGAAAAAATCCGATCAGGAGAGTTTTCGTATCGGCGCTCTTAGCCCTGATGATGCAGACTGCAACGTTTGCGAAACGTCGGCATAACGCTGATCTTCAACGCGGCTTCCATCTGGAAGCCACGAACTTTTGTAATAACATAAAGAGCCGTGAAAGCATTAAAACTAAAATACTATGTAACAGTTTGTACAAAAATGCGTAGTTATTGAAACTACTAACTATAAGAGGTTTTCTCCAGTTGCAAATGATTTATGTTTTCTCTATAAGTAAACATTACCATGATTTTTTTTCGAATAGTCACTTTTAGTAAAGTCTTTTAGCAAATTATGCTCGACAACCGTTAATGTTAACCATATGAATTGTATGGACGAAAATTGAATAGTAGAAGTTTGACCTGAACAAACTTGAACAAACCTGAAACCTAACGTACAGTATGCAACATTAGTATTTGTGTGCCGATTTTGTCATAGCACTCAATTAACCATGTCTATGTTGTCAAGCCTTTTACAATAGTCAATACTTATTTCGAGGATAACAGATAGTCAAACGTGCTACCCGGATCACATGTTTAGATATGCTTTACGCTTATAGTCGTGGTAACCCTATTTCGATTGCGGTTTGAATAACCAATACAGAATTTTACTGTTCCCTTTTTTACCATGTGCGTTTGTCGTAAATACCATTAACTTTTCTCTCTGTATATAATCATATATATTTCGCGCTTTTTCTCATCACTGAATCTTAATCACTATATGTTCCAAAGTCAACATGACAGAATGAAATACGTAATTCACATATTTATTAGAATATCAATGTGCCATTATGAATTTAATATTTTACTTTTGAATTTCCCACCAACACCATGCCTTATGAATTGGCGCGCAATCACCCCTGCGCATACGCTGGTATGTGCCTACCTCGCGGCAAATATGTAAAGCTGTAGTTGTATTGACGTCCAACGGCAGTCCATCTTGTTTTTCACTGTTCATTGTAGGGTTTTTAGTTCGTGTTAAAACTTTCATTCGCCTTCGAAAAACTGGAACCATTTCAATACCGGAAGGTATGTGTATTTAGAAGTACATTATATGGCATCTATTTAAAGTGTTATTTATAACTTTAATTCTGTTATTTTATTTTATAACTTGAAAGTTATATATTTTCAGCGCTAAGAGGGGTAACATTGGGACTGTCCTGAAGTGATTTAGAAAAACAGCCTACTCCATCAACGCCACCCCCACAATCTTCAAGTTTCTACCAGACCCTTATGGTGGGCGACTAGGTTCCGGTGAGATACGAAGGCGAGCTTTACCAAGGACGGATCATTAAGATAAAAAATGACGAAGAAGTATTTATCTCTGCGATGAAGAAGTCTGCCCTAAACTGGAAATGTCCAGCTAAGCAGGACAAAATTTTTTATTCGAAGGATGAAATCGTCCAGGAAATCAACCAGCCTACTCGAATTAGCCGACGGGAAATTTTCAAACTTCAAGAACTAATACTGTTTGAAAATAAGTTTAAAATTCACTTGAGTTATTCATTTATTTCAAAATGTTTCTTTAGCTTCCTATCAAAATTTGTCTATCATTCCTAACCAATTATGTTATTTTAAATGCTAATACTTTTGAGCTATGACTGTAATTTGTAAAATTTCAATGCAAATTTGAAATAAAACCTATTGTAAATGTTTTAAAAACTGTGTCTTAAGTCTCCATTAAAGTACTTCTGCGTAACATTCGGACACATTGTTTTTTCCGTAGTATTTCTAAGCAAAAACAGTACTGTCCCAAAGTTGCCCCAATTCATGGGGTAAAATAGGACCAAGATGAATGATTTTTATGAGGGTTTCATTGGCTGTAGAGTAAAATCATGCCCATGTTTTAAAAGAAGAAGGTTAACTTCATATAACACCATAGTCTCAGTTACCTAGCTTAATATATTAGGTGTAGTAAAAAGAAATCCATTATTTTTGCAATAGATGGCTTTAGTAATCTGTATCTCGCGTTGTATAAGTGCGATCGGATTACGCTAGATGGCGTTAGAAAGATAAGATTTTGTACTAAAATAAACATCTCAGACAGTTTTGTGATTGCTTGACTCAATATTTTTTGAGCGCGCATCAAAGATGGCCACTAGCAAAGTGAAAATACGCCATATTTTACAGTTTTTCTTCGATGAAGGCGAAAACGCAAGCCAGGCGGCTGAAAATATAAATATTGTTTATGGTCTTGATACTGTAACAGCCAATCAGGCGCAATTTTGGTTTCGTCGATTCCGTTCCGGTAATTTTGATGTCAAAGATCTGGAAAGAACGCTCTGGAAGGCCAATTGTCGAAAATGTCGATAAAATAATGGAAATCGTCGAGTCCGACCGTCATTTAAGCACTGTTTCGATTACCCAGGAGCTAAACATTGCACAAAAAACCGTTTGGAACCACTTGAATAAGGCTGGATACATAAAGAAGCTCGATGTATAGGTGCCACAAGAGTCAACGCAAAAAAACCTCATGGACCGAATTTCCATCTGCGAATCGCTGCTGAATCGCAACAAAATCGACCCATTTCTGAAGCGGATGGTGACTGGTGATGAAAAGTGGGTCACTTACGACAACGTCAAGCGAAAACGGTCGTGGTCGAATCGCGGTGAGCCGGCGCAAACGGTGGCCAAGCCAGGATTGACGGTCAGGAAGATTTTACTGTGTGTTTGGTGGGATTGGCAGAGAATCGTTTACTATGAGCTGCTCCTCTACGACCAAACTCTTAATTCGGACCTATGCTGCCAACAATTGGACCGTCTGAAGGAAGCAATCGCCCAGAAGCGGCCAGCTTTGGCCAATAGGAGAGGAATTGTGTTCCATCAGGACAACGCCAGGCCACCCACATCGATAGTGACTCGCCAGAAGATCCGAGAGCTTGGTTGGGAGGTTCTTATGCATCCACCTTATAGTCCGGATTTAGCACCAAGTGATTACCACCTGTTCCTGTCTATGGCGAATGATTTTGCTGGTGAAAAATTCGCCTCAAGAGAAGCTTGTGAAAATCGACTGTCCCATTTTTTTGCCAATAGGGACGAGGGTTTCTATGAGAAAGGCATAATGAAATTACCTTCCAAGTGGCAACAAGTTATCGATCAAAACGGTGGATATTAGACATAAATCGGATCATTCTAACTATGCTAAATAAAGCCTTCAATTTCATGCAAAAATAATGGATTTCTTTTTACTACACCTTATATATTGACAGGAGTCATAAAAAAACCTGAAAATAGTTCCCAAAGTTAACCCGGTTTACGGTAACAAAACGTCAAATGAAAATTCAATCACTTTTAAAATAATAAAACGGTGCTAATATTATGCAAGACTTAATTTTCTCGAAATCCAACGCATCACCAAGCCCAAGTAACCTTATTTTAAAAGTTTAGAAACAGGCTTAACTTATATAGCTTTTGAGCTCCTGCAAGAGCCCTTGTTAAAGGCGAGGAAAATTAACGCGGTCTCAATCAAAGTCTTAACGCAATTTTTTCACGGGCCATTTGAGAGTATGAGGTACAATGAATTTAATCGCGATGTTTCGGGCTCGCCGCATAGATTACGTATAGTTGACGTTGATTAACCGCCATCCCACTACAGAGCGCGTTTTGCTCGCAGAAAGTGTACGAGGTCCACGGCCGCGTGTACCCGTAACATCGACGATGTGCAACGTGCAAGCGGGCATTCTCGCGTTTCACACACACACACACATGCCTGCTCTCACATGCATGCACACACACGCATACATACACCAAAAGAGGCAAGTTTGCAAAGTGTCGGAGGCTGCTTGTATATAGGCAGTACTTTGCTCGCGCGAGCGCCAGGCTAGCCAGCCTTGACCCAGTAGAAGGGAACCCGTTCGCCCGACGTTCGGTACTTTCTCCGAGGGTCGAGGGACTTTGCGCTCGGGTCTGTGAGAGCCGGGGCTCTCAGAAATCGCCGTTATACTCACGAGATCTCCCCTGGCCTAGCGTTGTGCTTAGCTTTGTGTACAGTGCAGTGTATAAATCCGCTATATATACTTATCATTTCTTTTATACTCGAAACCGAAGCCCGTGTGCAATCAAATAAAGCATGTGTGTGTGTGTGTGTGTGCGCGCGCGCATATGTGTGTCGGTGTATGTGTGTGTGAGCTTTATCAAAAGAAATTTTAATATAGTTTTTTCCCTTGTATTTTGGTGATTAAGTTTTCGCAAATTTTTTGTCTTCTCGCTTTTATCGCGAATATTTCTTAAATCGTTTGTCGAATTTGGAAAACAATATGTTACGATCGAGGATATACACTGACAATGGGAGAAAAAGTGTATGATATTTGCAAAAAAACACCCATCGTAAAAGAGAGTCTAGTACAATTCCCTATTTTTGTTTTTGACACCGCAATCGTAAGATGGTTAACACATGCCCTGCCAATTGAATAATGCTGCATTACATGTAGACTCTTTTGTGGTTACAAGTTGTAACCAATGTTGGTGGGTTTGGGTTTTTTTGGATTTAGTTGGGTTTGTTTAGGTTTGTTTAGGTTTATTAGGATTTGATAGGGTCTGTTGAGTTCGTTTGGGTTTGTTTGGATTGTTTAGGGTTTGTTTGGGTTCGTTTGGGTTCATCTAGTTTCGTTTGGGTTAGCTTGGGTTTGTTAGGGTTTGTTTTTTTGGGTTCGTTTGAGTTCGTTTGTTTGCATTCGTTTGGGTTCGTTTGGGCTTGGGCTTATTTGGATGGATGGACGGACGGACGGACGGATGGACGGATAGACGGATGGATTAATGGATGAATGGATGTGAAAATGTGAGTGAGAAAGTGCGAGAGAGGGAGAGAGGGAGAGGAGGGGGCAACTCATATTATTTGCATGTACCTTTTTTATCACCCGAAAAGTCTGATCACATTTTAAATGCCATGAAATGGTTGCACTTTATGTTATATCTGTAGGTTTTTGTTTTAGAAATGCGCCATTTTGACAAAAAACAATATATCAAAAAGATCCTACGTACTTCTATAGCTATTCTTATATAATAAGTGTAGTAAAAAGAAATCCATTAATTTTGCATGAAAAATTGAAGGCAAAAATAATTAATTTCTTTTTACTACACCTAATATAATTGAAAAAACTTTAGTGTCTCCTCATAACTCAAAAATGATAGGAGCTCTTGGTCCGGCCGTTAACCTTCCAGAAATAAAGGCGTCATCGGAAAAATGCTGCACAGTCGACATGTATTGCTGTTAAAAAAATTATTTTATATAGTCAATTACGTGTATAATAAAATCACGATTTTGTTATTCCGATTTATTTTATGGTTTCGCTGAACAAAATCACAAAATATGCCCTTTTTTGGCCTCTAGAGTGACCTAGGCCCTTAATGCAATTCGGAGCCTTTAATGGATTATTTGTGAATCCCATAGTAGTGTTTTTTTCGTAAACAAGCCGGACCGGCACCCTATTAGGGAATGGTAAGGTAGGTAGGTTGACTAAAACTATGATCTATGTACGGAGACCAAGTAAAGGACATTGAAGGGTGTAGTTGTAGATTCCCTAGTAGCAATTTCCCCAATACTACTAGACTTTGCTATTATAGGGGAAAATCATTATAAAATGCTTGCCTAATGAATTGGTGGCATAATAATTATCGAGATCGATTAAATATAATAATTTAACTCTGCGTTTAGTAGACGAGCTGTGATGCCTAGAACCAACACGCATGCAGTGCGTTCATTGGAACAACGCGGGATCAAACGTGCCAAAATATGCGACAAAATTCTAAGTTTCAAATGTATTGAAATAACATATTTATTTTTCACAGTGCACACACCCGCACGTACGCATATGGCTGCAATAATTTTTATGGTGCCCCGTTGAGGCAATTTTAAAGACTCTGGATATTTTGCCTCCAATGGCCCTCGGCAGCAAAATGTGACCGGCCACTGATGACCCATGCGAGGCTTCCAGACTAGGGCGTTAATAAAGTTAGGGAAAATTAAGATGGGCCCGATCAAAGCCCGAACTCAATTTCCGCACGGATATAAGCGAAATGTATATCTAAACACGCGATTACAAAACCAGCACACAAATACTAATGCTGTATACCGTACTTTTGTTCTGGTTGAACTTCTACTATTCTATTCAAGCTTGTACTATTCATATGGTTAACAATAATATTTGTCGAGTAGAATTTGTTACAAGATCTTACGAAAAGTGACTATACGAAAAAAATGATGGTTATCTTTACTTATACCGAAGGCGTAAATCATTTGCAGATCGTGTCAGTAAAGTAAAGATAGCAGTAACATGCCATGATGGATATAGATATATATCAGTTTTCAAAATTCGAAAACTATTGCCTTGCGCCAAAAACTCATTTAAGCAGTAACATATATTATCAAAAAGGAGATCCGTGCAAAATTTCACCTATATTGGCGGTAACAGCTATTCGGAAGTACAGCCCGAATTACTTTTCGATATTATTACACTGCGATATTTCAACACCGCCAGCATACCCAGGATAGTTAATTTTATTATTAAACTCACACGCGATTATTTCGCCAAAACAATCCATTCCAACAGCGATATAGTTAAATCCTTCAGCCATCCTGACCCAATGCTCACAAACAGGATAGGGCAGGGAGGGACATGTTGAGCAAGTTTGAAATTATCGCCTTGTAATTCCTTAGCAGTCTGCTGTATAAAAATGAAGCCTACTTTGGTCCATAGGAAATTGATCTGGGAAAAAAGTCTGTAGACAAAATTCCTGTCATCCTTATTGTTTCACAGATAATCGCTCTCACATGACTAAGGCCATATTTGCTCAACCTGCCCCGATAATGGGGTAAGTTGAGCATGTGTATGAGGTGAGTTGAGCAAAGTAAGAATCGCAACATGACTTGGTACAATGCAGTAATAAACCATCAGTTGCTTGTTAATTAATGAGATTTCAAAACATTAACATTAATTGTAATGAACTTTGAAATATTTTTTCTCATACAATGGTAGAAGAAAGTATTTCAATCACGTTTTTTTACTTTTGGGTGCAAAAATAATGAAACGTCCCGTGTTACCGTCTCGTGCGCCGCATAGCAACAGACGATGGCGTGATGTGTTCCCCTCCCGCATACTTCTCTTTCCGCCATTTGATGCACGCGCGTGCGATGCTTAGTTTTCCAGATATTTCGATTGCCCAACTTACTCGACTTCTCAACATGCCCCACCCTACCGTACATACAGAAAGGTGTCCATTGGTTTTTAACGTGTAGTACCTGGCCGGGAGGTCTCTAACTACACGACCCTCATTAGGTCCGGGATCGGGATACGCCCAATCAGCGCGGAATCGCGCACGCTTTTCCTCTTAGTTTATACCCAAGATTCGAGGCCTGGAATGCAACTACTAATCAAGCCAAGCGTTTTTCCAATACCCTAACAGCTCAGCAGGCTGCTACCCGAGCTGATATCATGCAGCTCACCCGCTGGGATTCTGTCGGACCCCTAACCAGCATACAGCTATAACTACTGCCACCGGGAATCCAACCTCGATGGTTGGTCCCGATGTCGAAGCGCCAGTGGACCACTAACTCCCGCAGTACCATTCTAGATCATTGGTCGGATCTTCGCGGATAAGGATAAACCCACACCACTACCAATCGACGGGCTTCTTCCCGTCGGCATTGGTCAGCCCGCTGAGGCTGCGATCCCGCTACCCACCGAGGTGCCACAAGCCTCTTCCCGAAGGTATCCGCCCGAGATGTCCCCCATACGGCAGGTGGATACATACAGCCGCAATCATTCATACTCCACGATAGAACCGGAATCATACAAGGCCACAATAATACCCCGATAATAATGCACTGACGAAGCCATGCCGCCATCAAAAAAAGCTACCGCAAAATTATAATCACATGACCAACAACATGCACATATTCCTATACGATGCTGCCATACCGACAGTGGACAAATACGACGACCACGGACTCTAAAAAAATACTTCTGGCTCGACCCCAGAACCCAACACATACCCACATTGAGAAACAGATCAAGCATCGCTGACACAAGACCCCACAGCAAAAAACGAAGAAAAAACCAAAGACGATACTAGTCGGAACACAGACTAATCAGTAAAACCGGATTATTTAATGTACGTACAATTAAAAAAACACATACCTACATGCGACCAAGCAACAATCTGATAGTAGGTATAAGCAACTGATTGCTTTACCTTTACATGCAAAAAATATGCAGGTTATATCGATATATAGGCATAAATGTGCATATCGCTGAGTAACATAAGTATAATTTTACATAAAACTATAAAAATAAGAATCTACGGATCTATAATACACGACCTAATACATATGAGATACCCTAGCGTGGTTTTTCCGTCTATGCCTAATAAACCCTCCTTTTGCCACGCTAACGCTAAAAATATATACCGGGTGGATCAATAACTATTAGCACCTTGGATATCTTCGAAACTATAAGGTTCACAGAAATATTTGTTGAAATGAAATTGCACAGTACGAAAGGGGCCATCCGATAGCGATAATAGTTTTTTTTGCAGGTGGAGGTACTTCGGACATTTGAAGGTCAACTCCATTTTTTGAAATGGATCGGAATGTTTTTTTTTCTGTATCATGAAAGAAGAGCTTAAAACGAGTTCAACGACCTATAACATAAGGTCATTGAAGGTCATAGAAAGTCGTCATTTCGAACATTTACTATAAAACGTAGTAATTTTATTTACTACCGAAACTGTAAGTATTATCGCCTTTCCGTACTTTCTATGACCTTCAATGACCTTATGTTATAGGTCGTTGAACTCGTTTTAAGCTCCTTTTTCATGATACAGAAAAAAAAACATACCGATCCATTTAAAAAAATGGATTTGACCTTCAAATGTCCGAAGTACCTCCACCTGCAAAAAAACTATTATCGCTATCGGATGGCCCCTTTCGTACTGTGCAATTTCATTTCAGCAAATACTTCTGTGAACCTTATAGTTTCGAAGATATCCAAGGTGCTAATAGTTATTGATCCACCCTGTATATTAGATCATTTAATATTGTTATAAAATCGCATATATGCTGCTTTGTTGTAATCTATTGCACATAAAACTTGGAGACGATGACGGCAACAGCCCAAAGTTTTTCTATAATCTCATTGTTAAGATGCGTTTTTATTTTTAATTTCAGTTTGTACACAACAAAAAACCAACATCTGTATGGCTGTATGGCAATAAAAATAAAAACGTTTAAAACAGAACAGCGTGCGTAGTACAGGAAGAAGATAGGTAGGTAGGTTCTAGGTTCGATTCTATGTGTAAGCGAAATATTTTCTCCGAAAGAAATCGTTTCAGGAGATTAGGAAACAATCATCAAGGTATGACTCTCAATTGAGTATTTTCTTTTATTTTGGGTTTATGAAATATTCTCTAAGTTTAGTAGTATCATACAATATGGTATAAATCGCTATGAATATCGTCGAAAATCGCAAGCAACATTTTTATCAATGAATATATATTCTAGTCCCGTTCACTATTCGGATCTTGGGGGAGTTATTTTTTGATGGTGTAAGGAAATATACATTTTAGAAAAACCTACTATATTATATAACATTTAACAATGAAAATATGCTTGTAAGATTGTTGATTGTGGTTAACATGTGTGCATAATTTACGCAAATGCTAAAATAACAATAAGCAGTACTATATTTTGGGCAGTAATCATGACTATAAAATATTGTTGTCCCCTCAGGGAAATATAAAATAGGGTTGAAATATGGTTGAAGATACCATACGTGTCTCTCCGTGTCTCATACATAACTGTACGTATATAAACGCGCATATTATGACGACAAAGGAGAAAGTACGAGATTGCCCGTGTATATATATATACACACACGTTGTTAAGATATAATCAAAGCAATCACTGGTGATGTATATAATAAGAACCTTGTGGCCGAGCACCCTAAAGGGACATCGGCCGCTCTGCAAGCCAATTATGAAACTAATCGTAATGGAAGAGCAAATCCCTTAACCCATTTGCCCGTCCCATGTAATTAGACGCGTATATATATATATATATACGCGTCTAATATATATATATATATATATATATATATATGCGGAAGGCTCGCTCTCGCGCAGTTGCTATGGACTCTTTCAGACCTCATATATACGTGGTCGCCTTTACGTTCAAAAAGAGACATCAAAGGAATCACGAATCGCTCGACTCGCGCCGAGACAAATTGCATTCTTTTCATTATCTTCTAAGAAATAGCAGTTATATATATATATATATACAGGTGATTTTAGGTGATTAAAAATATATTCAATTTCTAGAACCAACCTTTCCCGTGCAGAAATTTGTTAGGGAGTCTCAAGTTAGGCCAACATCTCTATAGGGATTTGTTAGAGACATTGCACACAGGGAGTATTCATTGGGCTCCAATTGCATTCTGCATTGTTCCCCGTTGAACACCATTTGAGAATTCTTACCATGTCCGAATTGATAATATGTATAAAGTAACGAGAAAAAACTTGGCGTGTTGAAACATAACCTGTACTTTTCGTGAGCCTGTACGTGCGTGATGATATTATGTCCAAGTGCAGTAAGATAAATAACAAACGATAACTGAAGTGGATTTTCCGTCATGTGATTCAAATCGATTTTTAAAACATACTTTTTAACATAAGATTTATACTTTATGAAGATGTACTCATTTTGTATGACTGTATATTTTGTTCAGAAAGTTCAACTTACAGAATGCAATGGGAATAACCATCAAGAATAGGATTCTGTTCGATAATGTGGCAATCCTTTAGGATTGAAATTGGATTCGTACATTGTATTCTAACGAGGAATCCCGATTAGAATCCAATGTACAAGTGCAACGTTTTAGTATAGGGATCCAATGCGATGATCCATTGGATCCTTATCAGGAAGTAGGGATGAGTATGGGATTCCAATTGGAACGCTACGATAATTTCTGCACGGGTTTATTAGTCCATTATCCCAATCCTTAGCACTATCTACATTTCAATGTTTTGAGAGTCACACTTGGATAAGTGCTAACATATTTATATAAAGATCATTTGACCCGGTGCGTTGGTCTAGTGGTTAGCGTGCTGGCCAGCGGATCGGGAGTTCGCAGCTTCGAATCCCAGTCGCGTCACTTTCATCGTGAAATGTTTTTCTTCGAGATTTTTCGGCGAAAGACGACTAGCTCCGTGACCGGGAGGCGGATTTGAGACCGGCTGCATCGGTATAGGTTTTCCGCAGTTTTTCTATGCCCATGGCAGACATGTCATGGCGAATACGATACAGAGGGGGTAGTCGGCTGCGGCCGCAAGGTGGGGAATAAGATGGAATAAGGGTGGGGCACGTAAAAGGGGAAGCACCGGGTACACTGGAAACAACGATAATTAAAAAAAAAATTAATATAAAGGTCATTTCAAGTACTATTCTGTCACCACATTCGGCGTTCTGTCACCGCATTTTAAATACATATGTATTAAAAAAAAAAATTACAAACCGTCCCAAGGTAGCCAGACATGCTGATAGCTGAGATTACATAAAACTGGTTTAAAATATCGATTTCGTAGACAGACATATATATACATGCATATCATCGCGAAAAGTGGATTTTGAATTCATTATATCTGATTAATATTGACTTTCAACGCATTTGGCCGTTCCGACAACGGTCCTCGAAATGATCTTTATATAAATATGCTTCTATTCAAAAGATATTTCGAAGGAATTGAAGCTTACATCATTTTGAGTATGGTGATAATTGGTCACTATGAGGACAGTCCTCGATGTCGAATGTCTCTCAAACTCACCTGAAAGCATAAATGTATACATATATTAAATTTTATCTCACCGAATCCGGAACACTACGTCGATTCCATTCTCCTTGCAATTCATCATTGGAATGTACGAATCCAATTTTAACCCTAAAGGATTGCCACATTATCGAGCAGAATTCGATATGTTTTTTGATGGATCCCATCGTATTCTGTATGTGGAATTATCAATAAAAAAAACATACGGATATACAAAACGAGTGGATCTTTAAAAATGTATAAATCGCTAAAAAAATATATCTTAAAGATCGATTTGAATCGCATCACTCTCAATGCACTTTAATTATCGTTGGTTATTTATTTTACTGCACTTTGACGTAATATAACCACATAAGTACACGCTCACAAAACGTTCAGGTTACGTTTTAACACGTCGAATTTTTTCTTGTGACTTTTCACATATTTTCGATTCAAAGTACGAGTTCTCAAACGGAGTTGATCGGGAAACAGTGCAGAATCCAATTGGATCCCAACGAGGACTCCCTACGCGCGGCGTCCCTATCAAATCCCTATAGGGATGTGGTAGGATCTGGGAACTTCCCAACAAATTTCTGCAGGGAAGATGCCATGCCTTATTTCCAATAATCGTTTTCAGTGAAACGCCGTGCGTGAATCCATTGTATGTATTACCGACCGATATCGCGTGCAGATATAGGAGGTATGTAAATATAAAACCGGAATTTTTGTATAGAAAATACACGTTTATTGTATGAAAATGATGAAAAATATTTTATTCGAAGTATTGTTCATTGCTGGCTATACATTTTTCCCATCTGTCTGGCAATTTGTGGACGCGAAGCCGAAAAAACTGTTGCTCTTTTGAGGCAAATCAGTCATCGAGCCATTTTCGTACATTTTCGTAAAAAGTGAAGCGCTGCTCAGCAAGTGCGTGTCCCATCGATGCAAGTAAGTGGTAATCGGACGGAGCCAAGTCTGGTGAGTAAGCCGCATGCGAAAGTATTTCCCAACTAAACGCCTCAATCGTTTCCTTGACCAGTTTTGCTATGTGTGATGGTGCATTATCATGAAGCAAAATCACTTTGTGCTGCCTTTTTTTATATTCTGGTCGTTTTTCACGCAAAGCTTGATTCAAATCGATCATTTGTTGTCGGTAGCATTCAGTATTAACAGTTTGGCCAGGTTTTGGCATCCCACAATGCTTACAATTCGCTGTCTTCAAACTTTTTCGTTGGCCTCCCGCGTTCTTCGTTTCTCACGTCAAAATCGCTACTTTTGAATTTTTTAAACCATTCAAAGAACTGTGATTTACCAAGAGCATGCTCACCGTAAGCTTCGACAAGCATTTGATGCAATTCTGCAGCAGTTTTTTCAAATGGTAACAGAAAATTAATGTTGTCCGTCGTAAAATCGTAATTTCTACGCACCAAATTCGACATGTTCAACGCTATAACAAACTATGTTGGGGTATGAAACGTGTATTGTTGTGAGTTAAAAATCTTTGTCAGATGCACGGAGAGAATTAAAAAGTAATTTTTGTCGTGAATTTCACGGTAAAAATCACCGTGATATATTTCAAAATTTCAAATACGTAGCTAAAATTTTACTATACAAGAAGGGTAGCGCGCACGATAATTTTTACCGAGAGCACAATACATTTTCCTATAACACTCATTAAATTTTATAATAAATCTTAAAATAACTGTTATAAAGACGATACTTTTTTATAGACATTTTTTAAAGGCATAAAATAATAAAATGTACAGTAAAATTTCGCTGATATTATATATTTTTTAAATTTAAGTTTTGCGTATTTTGTTACACATCAAAATTTACTAGAAAATCTGGTAAAATTTTCTATCTGAAGAAGAAATTTTATTTTATTTTCGTGAAAATCTGTGTTTTACTCAGTAATAATAAGTGAAGTTTCAGGGTTGTCATCTGGTTACCGTTACTGCACGGTAATTTTTAACATTTGATTCTCTCCGTGTGTCAACAAAGCAAATGTCTCCACCCACGCGGAAATAAAATATATGTAAAAATATATTTTTCGATCTATTAGAAATAGATGTAAAATATATTTCGGATATATATTATATATCTCAGATATATATTAGATACATGCAATATATATACGGGAAATGCTTCAAAAATATATTCGCGATATCCAACTTTTCGTCAAAAAATATATCTTCAGAATGTATAGAGAATATACGTGTATTTTGGATATGCGATTACATATATTAACACTATATTAAAAATATACTTACTATGTACTCAAATTATCTTGAAAGTGTACTAGAAATATATTTTAAATGTATTCAAAATATATTTGAAATATACTTTAAATGTATTCAAACTGCATCTAAAATGTACATGAAATATATTCAAAGTATATTTAAAATATACTCGTAATATATCTGAATTGTACACGGAATACATTCAAAAATAAGTACATTTTGGGCATATTTTAAGATATTTATAAAATCTATATAAAATAAATTTTATAAATATCTGCAGGAATCAAACAGATATTATAAACAAATTTACAACGAATAATTTTGAGGTGCAATCCTATTTATTTATGTTAATTCCACAAAAGTCAAGAATAAACGGTCCAATTATTATGTACGCTTTGTTGACCTTCGAAATCGAATTCTTTTATCGAATAAAAGGAGGGAAAAAGCACAAACTTGCACATCGCCGACGATATGCGTAATTATGAAAAATCTGCGAATATTGAAAAATCGATTTTCAATTATGCATCTCCGAACGTAATTTTTAAAGTCAAATTTTTTGTAATTGACGAGACGCACTAGTGGTTAGTGGATGAAAGACACGAGAGGCTTGTAATTATTTATTGTTGGACGCGCTGTGGCACGTTCGAACGTACGGAGGAAGCGGATGTACGTCCCAATTGGTATAAGTCACGTGCATGCGTGAACGAAGAACTAAATCGTTTACACTAAATGCACATGCAAATATATATATATATATACATATATATATGCATGTATGTATATAGGGATATATGCATACATACATGTATATATATGTACCTAAATATCCATTTTTTTTGCCCGAGCTACGTTAAAAGTAGACGACATGTATGCGAAAGAGCCGCACGCTTGCGCGTAATGCTTACGAAATATACTCTTGCCACATGGACATTTATAGTTAGTTATCACGAGGCGGTATAATCCAACGGAGATAAGGGACTATTATTATTTTCATAATTACTGTTATTCACGTCTCGAGCGGACTGCTCTGGACCATTATATGGACATCGATCGAGATGCGCCCCCCCCCCGGACGCGTTGTAAACGTCAAACGCATCGTTGAACCACTTTTATAAACGCAAAACTTATATATGATTTACATTACGCACGCTTATGCGTATATATAAACGCGTCAAATTTCCTCCGAGCGATGTGTATTATACGATACGAGTCCCATAAACAGACGAATTTATTCGTTTATTTATATAATCCAGAAGAAAAGTCGTCCTCGTTTTGAAGACAGGCGAAGAGGAACATTAAGATAGATGATAATTTCCAACTTTCGAGATACGATCTTTAATATACTTAATAGTATCCCGTGAAGAATCGTATCTCATGTGTACAAATATCTAAACAAAATCGCTGTAAAAAACGAATATAAAGATATATGTATTGGGTGGACTTCTACGGAGAGTAGAAAAATTATGCGGTGAGTGGAAAAACAGCGCGAATATTTATGTTTGTTTTTTAATGAACATTCAGAAGAATTAATACCTGCAAATAGAATATAAATCTATGTAAAAATACGAATGTACATGTCAGCACTTTTCTCCGCTCTCTTCATCATTTTTATTTTCCACGTGAAAATCTTATACTTATGTGGGCGCATATACTTGTATATGTAATGCGAGGAGAGAAATTAGGCCACTCGACGTAGTACGAACATTTCAACAATTTATTTTCTTCCTCTGGACTCGCCAATATGCTTGCTTCGTCCGTTTGAACATATTTGCATAAAACATTTTATTCACAGACGTCAGAATTGCCAATATACGGATAATGGATGTTTCCACGATGCCGAGCTCGTTCAGTAGCGCTTCTGAGCTATCCTCGAGAGTCACGGGAAAAGTACAGTATGTCTGCGCATTCTGGAATTACAAAGTGCATCGAAAACATTCTCGCCGGAATAGAGATACTAGTTTATTCCTGTCATCGGGAAATTGTGATTAGTACACACTTTATGTGCGCTCTTGAGGCAGTATTTTGGTCTAGTGCGCTGTTTTGCAGGTAAATCTTAGAATGGAATAACTGTCGAGGAGCTTTAGGACAATTGGTGAAGTGTTACCATTTGATTCAACTTTATACAGTAAATTCTTTCTCATATAGGGGAGAGTGGGGCACAATATGTCACAGGGCACTGTGAGCCACATGCGGTTTCTCGGAGGTTTCTAGCACGTAAATTCCAAAATGTTATGTGTTGGACCGCAATTTATATTTGATTTCGTCAGACCTAAAAGAAAGTCGATAGCAGCTCACAAAGAATTATTAAAAGCTAAAAATTGATGTGAGGCTCGGAAAAAAAATATTTCGCTCGCCGGGAAAATGTAAAATATAACGACACTTTCTGTAGCGGCGTGGGCTTTGGGTCCTAATCGATAGTTTTATTATTTATGATGCACTCAGTGACTTGTGTTTTTCCATTCGTAGTTTAATTAATAGTTGTTTTCAGCAATAAGAGAATATTTTACTAGTGGGGTACAATGTGTCATCGAGTTATGGGGCACAATGAGTCGACTCCCAATGAGGAAACAAAGAAGTGACGAGGCTCCGAAGAAGCGCAATGCGTCACGGGCAACTGTCAACCACATGCGATTGCTCGGAGTTTTGACGCTCGCAAAATTCGAAACTTTTTGTGTTGGACCGTGATTTATATTAATTTTCGGCTGGCCCAAAAGGAAGTCAATAACAGCTCACAAAGAATTATTAAAAATACAAAATTAATTTATGCCTCGAAAAAAAATTTCGCTTACCGGGAAAACATCAAATATTGTGGGGCAATTGTGTGAGGCATAATGTGTCATCGAGTTGTTGAGCACAATGAGCCAACTCCCAATGTTATTGGCAAATAATACCCGTTGTGAAATTATCGGTATGTATGAAAATCCGTTATCTATGTTAGGAAAATATAAGAGTTTCAACCAGCTGGTTATACCTTACGTTTCGCAGCACTTGACACACTGTACCCACCTATCTGACACATTGTACCCCACCCATGGGGCACAATGAGCCAATCCGCAAGTTTTTTTCGATCCCATTATTTTAGGATTTTTAATATTTTTGCAAAAAATATTGTAGCTTTATTGTATGACCAAAGGTCTATAAAATCGGTTATGACCTTTTTGTCTAATCAGACTATTTAGGTAAGAGTAAAAATTCGTTAGAAAAAAGTGACACACTGTGCCCCACCTTCCGCTACTGACTGTGCCTTCCAAATTTTAAAACGATTGTCTACACAGTTCCTATAAAATTTACAATTAAAAAAAACCTTTTTAACATAAGGAAATATTTTATCTGCCTACGCTCATCGCTGAATGGCAGTTTTACGCATGACAGTGTGAACTTTTTAAAAAATGTTAACAGAAACTGAATTTTTTTATTCTCAATTACAGAGGAACATACGACGAAGTGGATAAAAAAATCATGAATTTTGACCGTCAGGTTTCACAGATATAGCGATTTAAATTAAGCCATGTCTAGCGACGCTAGCGCCACTAAGCGACTCGAGCAGACCAGAACTAGATTACAGTAGTATGTGCATATCCGTATATGCAGAATATCTACGTATTAGTAGCCGGAATGGAGAGTATGCTGCAAAAGTGAGGGTTAGGTAAACATTATATTAAACGTTTTCATCATTACTTCCCATGCGGAAAATGGGTAGGGCATCCCCAATATAATTCGGGACCTTGAAGGGATTGTTTGTGGATTCCATAGTAGGGTTGTCCGTAAAATAGCTGGATCGGGCCCCTATTAGGGAATGGTAGGGTAGGTAGGTTGACTAAAACTATGGTCTAAGTACGGAGACCAAGTAAAGGCCTTTAAGGACATGTACAAGGTCAACATAACCTCACAAATTTTCCAACCCAGTTTTCTCATAAATGGTTGAAGTTTTTGAGGAAAAACAAAGCATCAGCGTCTGGAGAATATCCTGGCACAGAGCTTGACGGTTTTCTTTTACCCTAAAAATGATTCATCTTTGAGAAATCTCGGTTCGAAAATTTTAGCTATCTCCCTCGCACTCATATGTTATGTGGTACACCTTCTACTTCGTCTCAAGGGGTGTAGCTGTAGATTCTCTAGTAGCGATTTCCCCAATACTACTAGACTTTGCTATTATAGGGGCAAATCAGTATAAATTGCTTGACTAAAGAATTTGTGGCATAATAATTATCGAGACGGATTAAATATGATAATTAAACTATGCGTTTAGTAGAAGAGCTATGATGCCTTGAACCAACACGCATGCAGTTCGTTCATTGGGACAACGCGGGATCAAACGTGTCAAAATATGCGACAGAATTCTAGGCCTCAAATGTATTGAAATAACACATTTCTTTTTCACAGTGCACACACACGCGCGTACGCATATGGCTGCAATAATTTTTACGAGGCACCGTTGTGGCAATTGTAAAGGCCCTAGTTATTTTGTCTTCTATGTCCCTCGGTAGCAAAATGTGATCGGCCACTGATGGTCTATGTGAAGCTTCCAGACTAGCCCGAGTAGAAATCTTGCTCCGGCTACAATAAAGGCCTGATCAGGCATTCTGATTTCTTTTCCGGCCTTGATGAGGATCCTTGATCAAGCCCTGATCATTTTTGTGACACTTTCCCTGATTTCGGCCTGATCAGGGTAAAAAATCAAGGCCTGATCAGAGCTTGATTTAGCAAGGCTTGATCAAAATGAAAAATCATGGCCTAGTCAGTGTGATGTAGTGGAGCCCTGTTTAGGATATCCTAATTATTCCTGAAATAAAAAATACCACGCATATTTAAAAGAGAAAAAGGCACGAAATTATAATTAACGCTAATAGTTTATTTTTTAAACTGAATATGAATTTTTATTTATCAAATACATTTTTCACGTAGATGCATGTAGAAAATAAATAACACTTTCTCTTAGAGATTTGATTGAATATGCACCGATGGCATCACATTCACTGGACGCAACTACGCAGTCAACTTACCATCGTTCGGTAGCCTACTCTGTCCGGCTGCTTGACCATCGCCCGAAGCTAGCCGAATCAGGCAAATTGAAGTAAGCCGTAAGTCCGGTTGCTTGACCAGCGCCTGCATCTAGCCGGATCAGGCAACTGGAGGAGAACGTACATCCAGTTGCTTGACTATCGCCAGACACCAGCCGGATCAGGCAAATTAAGGCATGCCTTAAATAAGGCCTCCGTACTACTACTTGATCAGGCGCGGATAAAATATCAGGCCAGCCTGACAATATTTCTACTCGGGAGGGCCTTAATAAAGTTAGGGAAAATTAAGATGAGCCCGATCAAAGTCCGAACTCAATTTTCGCACGGGTTTATAAGTTTTTACATCCCGATAAGATGTAGAACCTACATTACAAAGATATTTCGCAATATTTCAAAGATTTCATCGATTGAGCGGAGAATAAACTTTTCAACGTGACTATGGCGAGACTACTACCTTAAGGCAAAGGCCGGTAATCTCGAACCTGCGCGGAAGAAGGGTCTCCCCTGATCACCTCTTTCATTGCACACTCTCTTTGCGCACGTATGCATACTAGCGCGTAGAGACAGGAGTATTGCACGATTGGACGCGGTTTCACCTGACGCGAGCCAAGAAAATTCTCCGTGTTTTACTCGGATATATAGTACACGTAATGTAAATGCGGAGAAAAAGAGAGAAACAGAGAGAGAGAGAGAGAGAGAGAGAGAGAGAGAGAGAGAGAGAGAGAGAGAGAGAGAGAGAGAGAGAGGAGAGAGAGAGAGAGAGAGAGAGAGAGAGAGAGAGAGAGAGAGAGAGAGAGAGATAGAGAGAGAGAGAGAGAGAGGGAGAGGCAGAGACACAGACAGAGTTATACGAGAGAAGCTCGCGCACGGTTTTTCCATATACGAATATGGAAATCTGCAAGCCGCTGGTGCACGCAGCATGCTGGATGAAAAGTTTATCCGCGGTGAAGTTAAATGTATATATACACCAAGCGATCGGCGTATCTTATACGTGCTATTCTCAAGACGTTACGCGAAGTGTGTGCATCGAATCCGAACGAATGCGCGCGCGTGAGGGCGTAACGCGAATTCCTTGAAACGTATAAATCGCCGCCATTTCGCCCTTTCGCGTATTCGACGATCGTACGATACTCCGCAATCCAGCGCGCGGCAAAGCGTATAAAAAAAATCATTGATACGGAGTGCCTCGTGTTCGGAGTTATTTTGTATATACATGAAACACCGAACTCGATGGATACTTTTCTCCGGCACTGCGTATACAAACGCCGAACGTGTATTCGAGATTTCGTACAAAGTATTATGCAATTATTCGCCCGGCCATATGTTTAGTGCAACGGTATATATACGAGGTGCACTTTGCTAGGTGCAACGTCGCAGAAAAATAATCGAGATCACGTGTACTTTGGAAATCGTGCACTTGTGCATCGCGATATATACATTTATAGGCTACCAAGAGTGAAAAAGATCTAAAATGCGATCTAGAATACTAAAATCCGTTTCTCACCATGCTTTTCTTTTATTTTTTCGCAAAAAAAAAAACATTATTTTAAGGCCTTAAGCCACTCTAGGATTTTCCGAAAAACGATTTTTTTTTGTTAAAAAAGTACCTTAGTACATATAAAATTATATTCTAAAAGATTATGGGTGTGAAAAATCTCTAAGTACTCGATTTTCGAATTCTAGCGCATCCCCTCTTGATTCATGTCGTTACGTTTCACTAACTTTAAACATATTTATCTCAAAACTACATTTTTCAAGTCGGCCGGACTCATAACTCAAACAAATTTCAACCGATTCACTTTAAATTTTAACTGTGTATTTAGAATTACATTTTTTGAGGCATTACGTAGGATTTTTTAATTTTATTGCATAGTTCCTTTTTTATAAACAATTTTCTGACGATTTTCTCATGGGATTTTATACTTTTTGTTTGAGAAATGCGCCATTTTGACAAAAAACAATATATTAAAAAAATCCCACGTACTTCTATAGCCATTCTTATATAAAATCGAAAAAACTTTAGTGTTCATCATAACTCAAAAATTATAGGAGCTGTTGGTCCGGCCGTTGACCTTCCAGAAATAAAAGCGTCATCGGAAAAATGCTGCACAGTTGCTATTTTGACATGTATCGCTGTGAAAAAATAATTTTGTATAGTCAATTACGTGTACAATAAAACCCCTATTTTGTAATTCCGACTTATTTTATGGTTTCGCTGAAAATAAATCACAAAATATGCCCTTTTTTTGGCCTCTAGAGTGGCCTAAGGCCTTAAGGGAACCTGGCGCTCGATACAATAGGTATAAAAATAAATAAAATTTTTGATACGACTATTAAATATCTAAAACGATTTATATTTTTAATGCATACATTGTAGTTTCATAAACAGATTGAAAAAATTGATCGATAAAGATTTAAAAAATGCCGCCCATGTATAAGTCATCTAGTAGGACCCTCTTTTTAAAATAAATATCTCGAGATCTACTAACCGATTTTGATAAAATTCATACCACGTATTCTTTATAATATTATCTAGAATGTAGCGTTGGATTTATTTTTATTGGATTAGATGAAGTAAAAAGTTCTGAGCGTTTCTTCGCTTTATTTCGACGATGAAATTAACATAGTTACGATTATCCGATTTAGATCAAATATGCGCCATTTTGTTCGATAACTTTTGTCCATTTTGAAGGCAATTTCATAATTCCGCGATTGAAGAAGTCCTTGCCCCTATTGGTAAAACACTTGACCAGCTCATTTTCACAAGCCTCTCTTGAGGCCAGTTTTGTACCATCAAGAAAAATTTGCAAATGCTTGAAAAAGTGATAATCGCTTGGTGCCAGGTCTGGATTATACGGCGGGTGCGATAGAACCTCCCATCTAAGCTCTCGGAGCTTCTGGCGCGGCGTTAAAAATGTGTGCGGCCTGGCGTTGCCTTGATGGAACACAACACCCTTCCTATTGGCCAATTCTGGCCGCTTCTGGTCGATCGCCTGCTTCAATCTTGTCAGTTATTGACAGTAGAGGCCCGAATTGAGTGTTTGGCCCGATGGGAGCAGCTTATAGTGAATGATTCCCTTCCAATCCCACCAAACACACAGCAAAATGATCGTTTGCACAGCGATCGTTTGGGCCGGCTCACCGCGATTGGACCACGATCTTTTTCGGCTGTTGTTCTCGTATGTGACCCATTTTTCATCGCCAGTCACCATCCGCTTCAAAAATGGGTCGATTTCGTTACGTTTCAGCAAAGAATCGCAGGCATCAATTCGGTCCAAAAGGTTCTTTTGCGTCAATTCGTGTGGCACCCATACATCGAGCTTCTTCTTGAGACCAGCCTCATGCAAATGGTTCCAAACGGTTTTCTGGCTAATCTGCAGTTCCTGGGCAATGGAATAAGTGCTCACCTGCCGGTCCGGCTCGACGATTTCCATGATTTTATCGACATTTTCGACGATTGGCCTACCAGAGCGTGCCTCATCTTCGACGTCCATATTACCAGAACGGAATCGTTGCAACCACCGCTTTGCTATTGCATTCGATACTGTATTGGGTCCATAAACAGCACAAATTTTTTTGGCCGCCTGCTCCGCCTTTTCACCTTGGTCGTACTGGTACTCAAGAATGTATCGAATGTTCTCTTTTTTTACCTCCATTTTGGAACGGTCTAACACACAATTGGCTTCACCAAACACAAAACTGTCAAATAACTTTTTTTGAAGCGTAATGCCACCTTTAAATCGCCGTATAGTATGACCCGATGCGATGTATACATCGTGAGATATGGCTCACTAAAGACATCTAGCGGAAAACGCTCAGAACTTTTTACTTCACCCAATATTTTTAAAACTCAACATTTTGGTCAAAGTCAGAGGTTTTTTTTACAAGCAGCTGTCATTTCGACAAATTTTTTTGTTTGTAATTTTTCTCTATACTACACTTAAGCTATTATCTTTCTTTACAAGGAAATTTTGTTTTTTATTTTTCAGACGATGCATGACAGAGGAAAAAGTTCCACCATCGGCAAGAATTTTCAAACGAGGGTCCTACTAGACGACTTATATCTACGCCATATATTTTTTTTTATCTGTTTGTTTTTGTGAAAAATAAAAATTATTTTATATATTTGATACTCGTGTAGAAACCCAAACAAACAACAAAAAAACTCAAAATTTTGGTAAAAAGGAGATTTCTTTCGGACAGTTTTTATTATTAATTTTTTTTCTCTATGCTACACTTTAGCTACTACTCTTATTTATGAGTGTGAGATGATGCCTCACAGAGAAAAAAATGCCACTATCTGCAAGGATTTTCAAAAAATGGCTCTATTAGACGCCGTATATCTCCGCCATTTTTGTTATTCGTTTTTATTTTTATTTGTTCATAACACTAATTTAAAGAAACAAATTTATTTTTTAGACGATGCTTGACAGAGAAAAAAATGCCACTATCAGCAAAGATTTTTAAAAAAGGATCCTATTAGACGACTTATATATCCGACATTTATTAATTTTTTTATACGTTTTTTTTATTTTAAATTGTATTTGTGATATTATTTTGATATACAGGGTGGTCCAATAACTATTAGCACCTTGGATATCTTCGAAACTATAAGGTTCACAGAAATATTTGCTGACATTAAATTGCACAGTATGAAAGAGGCCATCCGATAGCGATAATAGTTTTTTGGCAGGTGGAGGTACTTCGGACATTTGAAGGTCAACTCCATTTTTTTAAATGGATCGGTATGTTTTTTTTCTGTATCATGAAGAGCTTAAAACGAGTTCAACGACCTATAACATAAGGTCATTGAAGGTCATAGAAAGTACAGAAAGGCGTTTATCTTACTATAAACGTAGTAATTTTATTTACTACCGAAACTGTAAGTATTATCGCCTTTCTGTACTTTCCATTCTGTAGTCCATTAGATTCAGTATGACACCAGCTACAAAATGACCCTTGGATATAAAGTTTTATCAAAAAATAAAAAAATGGCAGATGAAAAACGAAAAAAGTAAAAAAACGCGTTTTTTTCGCAGTTTTTCGCAAAAAAAGAGTAAAAATAAAAATGTTTAAACCATCGAGGGTCATCTTGTTGCGAATCATGTTTACAATATGTGGTTGAAATTTCGAGAGAATCGGTTTATTAGTTTTAGAGATACGATGGAGCTATATTTTGAAAACGTTGTTTCGAGAAAAACGCGTTTGAAGTTTATACTATGAAAAACTCTTACCTAAACTCAATCGGCAATTCCTGCACCGTACAAAATCCCTTCTGATTGCTCATCATGGTCGATTTCTTCAAGTCTTGCTTGCTTTCGTTTGGTTCTGGTCTCTTTTGAGCACTCAGAACTGCGGCGGTTTGACGCCCATTATTTCCATTATTTTAAGAACTAGACGAAATCCTTCATTAAAGACACTCCTACGCAGTGTAAGCGAATACTGATGTTGAAATAACGGTAGAGGTGTTTCAATGTTCGTTTTTGCTCTTAAAACTTACTTAAACTGCGGTTATATTTCAAGAACGACTAAAATATAGCTGGATTATACGATTTATAATGAGAAGCAGTTGTTCAATGAACAATAGCGGGGAAAGAGGATTAAAAGGCCGATGGGTCGGCCGAGCACGCTATACGCTCAGGTAGACGAAATGAGGTCCTGACGTTCAGGTAAAAAAAAATACTTAGAGAGCTCGGATTTTCATAAAAATTTTACACAATATTTCTGAATGTATGTACTTTCGAAAACAGTAAAAAAATCGATTTGTTGAAATTTTCAAAGTGGACTGACCCCTTAAGCCCGGTGATTGGGATAGCCAGTCGAGAAGGCATACTTTTCGTCTTTAAAGAAAATCTTTTACAAGACGTGAAGCATGTTTGAAGTCGTTATCTTGTTGAAAAGCCCAACAAAGCAGCTTATTTTTCATTACAAATGGCAGCATAATAGTCTTGCAATATCTTTAAGTACACTGTAGCGTCCATATTGCCTTGAATTTCTACCAGCGGACCAATGCCGTCATCAGAAAATGCTCCCCAAACTTTAATGTTCCCGCCACTGTGTTTTACAGTAGATATGTGATACCTTACGTTCAACCTTTTACCTGTTGGACGTCTCGCGTACTTCCGACCATCACTTCCGAATAATTGAAATTTGGATTCGTAGGAAAAAAGGACTTTCCGCCAATCTGGTGCTGTCCAATGCTTATATTTTTTTGCGAAATTCAATCTGGCCTTTTGATTCTTTTTACTGATGAGTAGTTTTTTTACACCAGTGTGTCCAATCAGTCCTACAGCCTTCAGACGTCTGTACACTGTACTCCGACTAATGTCGGCACGATTTTCAGTACGTAATTCTATCGGAATGCCTGCTGTACTTTTTCGTGAATCTATAACGCACTTCCTTTTTATAATTTTGTCAACGTATTCCTTAGTTGTTCGTGGACTACCACTTCGACGTTCGTCAAACAACGAATTTGTTAATTTATATTTATGAATAATACTATTCACCGTACTTTTTTCTATGGATAAAGTAGTCGCAATATAGCGAGAACTCTTTCCTTCTGAAGAAAGTTTTAACACGATTTTACGGACCTCAATGTTTGTGTGTTTCTCCATCGCGGCAGAAATAATACTGATTTTTCATTGCCATACATGTTTTGAAACTAGTACGAAAGAAAATGTAAACAAACTGTGCGTGCGAAGCCGGGCGAGATAGCGGCCCGATACTTTTGCACACTAACGAAACTCGTTCGACGCTGTACACAAATAATACGCCACATAAAAATAGTACATTATGATGCGAGCACGAAAAAACTTTTTCTAACGAGTGTTGCAATCACACGAAATTAGAAACAGTTTTTTCGTCGACTATCTTACGAAATTCTATTTTACGAGGTTTGAAAATGGGGGTCTATTATCATACCGAGTGAAATAAAATAATATATCACGCTATTATTCATGTAATTGCTCTGTCAAAAATTTGAAATGATTAACGAGTTCAGGAATGAATTACTTTGTCACTTTATTAATAAAAAAAATAGGGTGGCCCGAAACTTGTACATACGCCACTGTATGTATTATACATACATACGAACTTCTGCAGATTTTTCAAAATTTACTTATTTTGGCACAATTAGAGCCTCAGTCTCCACATGCTAGAAGAAAAGCGTTCCATGCGAGATTTTTGCACTATTATTTTTTCTCGTGTGGTGGCTTGTTTTGGCCTCTCCACGGTGTTACTTTTCGTTAACTCTTAACAACACTTGTACCAAAGCAAGGATGAATAAAATACGAGTCACGTAATAAATTTACCCGAGCTAGCAACGGTTGGCGTTGTACTTGAGGTACGGCAACATAGCGAATCGCTCGTATTCCTCGCACGTATGTACGAGATTTGGTCGTGGATAGGCTGGTTCGCGATATACAAGTTGCTTTCGAGCCTCGTATATATACGCAGAAACGTTACGTGCCGCGTGTACTTTGACATTAAAAAATACTTGAACCAGGCTGCGTCGTGAACTAGCTCGTCAAAGAAAAAAAAAAGTACAAAAAAACCTATGACTCCCAACATGTGAAAAATCGAGACTTTCTGAAGATCTGCAAAACGTTCGACAATCGCTTTACCTCGATTCCCCAATCGCGGCTTCGAAGCTAGGAGTATTCAAAATAACTTAAAAAGTGCATGGCCAGATCAGAGCTGTTTAAAATCTGGCAAAAATTGAGTCAGGGCTTTGTTTGGGCTCTTTTTCCCTCTCTCTCCAGCTCTCCAGTCTTCTAGCTGTCCAGTTCCAACGGCTTCGAAGCTAGGAGTATTCAAAATAACTTAAAAAGTGCATGACCAGATTAGAGCTGTTTAAAATCTGGCGAAAATTGAGTCAGGGCTTTGTTTGGGCCGGCATTAATTTTTTAGTAAAAATTAATGCGGGCCCAATGTGAAACTAATGTGAAACTAGTCACAACCCACATTAGTTTGAAATTGTGGTCCAATGTGAAACTAATGTGAAACTAATAGGTTTTGTGGGTGATATGAAACCCTCGTATGCAAACCCATAAGGATTAAGCCCACCCTTACACTTGGGGCTCACGAAAGCTCCATGAATTAGCTTTATTACTAAATTGGCTTCCGCCCGCGGCTTCGCCTGCGTGAAATTTGGCTTTAAGAGCTGGTTACCGTTCATGACGATGAAAAATTCGATTTTTTAAAAGATAATTTGCATCCTTAAAGTCTTCAGAACACGTGGGTAAAAGGATATTTTCACATCTCAAGTATTGTAGAATTTACAGCCTGTTGAGCGGAACCGCCCGCCGGCTGGAAAACAGGTAGCTGAAGCACTCAGAGTACACTTGCTGGGGAACTTTAAATACGTTTTTCTAGAAAAAGTATTTTGAAACGCGCGGGGCACTCTACACCTTCAAAGGATAAACCGATTGACGTGAATCTCTGCGCACTTGAAAGGAAATTCAATTTGCGAGGCCATCAGGAAGCGATTATTGTAAAAAATTGAAGTAGAAATTTTTTTTTTTTCGTCCGTTGGAGCAAGAAAAACCAGACAAAAAATGGGTTCTTTTTTCAAACGGCTGCCATTTTGTTATCCAGGGGTTTTTCAGAAAACAAAAAATGATAAGGCCCCCCCAAATTTAGTCTGGTTTAATCATTTTGAACCCGTTTATGTCTAAGATGAACCGGCAAGGCTGTGGAGCGCCCCGCGCAGACCAAAATACGCCGTGTATGGCTTTATCTGACGGGAGCTGGAGTCGCTATTTTGCATTCTTTTTGTATAAATAAAACTGGAATTTACTCTCTATTGATAGAAGAATAAAATACGTTGAAATCCATTTCCAAAAGTATTTATTTTATATATAAAAAAAATTCCCGAAGTTCGTGCATTTTTCATTCATCTCGACGGTAACCTTCCCTTAAGCTGTTAGGGCAGGGAAACCTTCCCAACCCTATCAGGACAGGGTTGTTTGTGAACAGATTACATTGAAATCGAAAAAAGATAAAATAATGACAATTATTATTTGTTTTTAAGAATATTTATACCGAGTTTCAAGTCAATACACGCAAGGAATACAATTTTCCATACCTGCAAGCTTTTACATCCCATTTCGTCCTTTTAGGGGTTGACTTACGAAAAATCTTTTCATAGTGGACCTATATGCCCTTTAAGGAACATATCTTCCGAATTTCACTGATGTAAAAGCTGGGAATTCGATTTTCCTATACGAACTTCAATATCCCGTTGCACCCCTAATTAGGGGTTATTTTGAAAAATCATAAAATATGCGTTTCATCATTTGTTTTGAAGAAGACTGCAAAAAAAATTGGGTGCCAAAAAAATCGGATCGATTATCGAATTTTATTTTAAAAAAATCATGAAAATCATAATTTTTCAAGCTGGTCCCACTGAAATGATCCCTTAATATAATTTTATATTTCGAACGTTCAAAATAGCGGCTGAAAATTCGAATCAATATTCGAGATTTTCAAATGCCCATCTGCCATTTTGATATTGGGACACATGACATCATATCACGCTTCAGCGACCGTGAACACCTCGAAATACGTATAATTGTACGAGAAACATTTTAGACGTCCAATTGAAGAGAAAAAAAAGTGTAAGCATCTTAATTTATCTCGCCAGGCTGCTCTAATAAGAGTTAACTAGTGCTCCAATTGGCCCCCTCACTCGAACCTTTTTCCACTTGAGCCATCCAAACCTGTCATCCCTCTATTGGGACCTGTGTCGCCTATTTTGTGACGATATTCTTATCGGACGACATTGAAGTTTGCATCGTTGGAAAGCAACGGTCTTTTTTCTTTAATTTGTAGAGAGAATAATGAATACTAGGTTCTGTGGATTTTACAAAAACAGCTTTAATTGATATGATCCTCCCGGAAGGTCAGAACTTGACAATACAATAATCAATTGACGTATTTGGCAAATATAGAAAAGTCTTCAAGATCATTATCGCGACTGATCTCTTTGAGGTTTGGATACAGAATGCATTTTCGTTGTTCATCCCTAGGCGCCTTGCATAGAACCCTTCGGCTTTTATACCCTGTCTTATCTCTCAGTTACGGGAAAAACAGCCCTGGCATTGATGACCCACTCAGGAGTCATGCAAACTGATTTCCGACCGAGTTCCTCCGATGCATAAGGGAAAGCAACGAAAAACTTTTCCCAAAAATTTTCAGTTCGTTGTTTTTATCATTATCCAAAGCGTTTTTTTTTGCAGAATGGCGTAATAAATCTTCAATAAGAATACGTGAAAACGACGGTATTGAAGTTTGCATTATTGGAATGAAACGAAATTTATTTTTTTTCTTCATATTGCACATTTTTTTGCACATTCAGGCTACAGATATCGTTGGAATATTTTTGAAGACCCTTTTTAGGCATCATAACCTAAAACTGCAAAAGAGGAGTTTAGATAGCAATAAAAATTAATACATGAAAAAAAAACAAGAAGGATTTACGTTGCGTTCCAATGATGCAAATTTCAACACTACCTTATCGAGACAGCCAATGTTAAGTTCTTAATGGACACGGATTTTATTGGCACTGTCGTCACAATTTTCTGCACGGATAGAATCAAACGAAGCGCATCACGAGCTTGAATAAATACAATAACTGTTATTTAAATAAACAAATAACAATGATATTGAAGTTTGCATCGTTGTAATGCCACGAATATGAATTCCTTTTTAATTGTTTAATTTTTTTCGCCGCCGATTTAGGCTGTAAAAATCATTCAAACGTTTTCACGTATTCTTAATAGAGTTATGATCTCAGTTGGCAAAAAACGGCTTTGGATAATTGTAAAATTTAAAGAAATGAAAAATGAAAAAAATCGTTGCGTCACCAACGTTGCAACCTTCAACGTCATTATTTATATACGAAATTGATTCGATTCAACGGAACTGATCAACAGTATCGTGCGAAGTGATATTCAAACAATAGAAGCAATAACACCTATGTATACTCCAGCATAATAATCGTATTTGTGCGGAGCACCGGTGAAGTATGGTGTGCTGAAATAAGTAGGTTTGTATGGACTTCGGCCTAGTCTTAGTCCAGATCCTGAAGCCCTGTTTACCATTGCAGGGATATCTGTATCGCGACGTGAGCTGTTTGCTTTGAGCGCGTGCATAAGAATGTATTTACCAGCCACCCGTATATAAATATACACACACCCACGCTTCAGAAAAAAAGAGAGTAAACTGTTTGAAACGTGCAGTACCAGAGGGTGTAGAAGGATGCGAATCGTAGATAAGCGATACGAATGATACAGTTTATACGTTTGTGTGTGTAAATGCGTGTACATTTAAGACTAAAGTTGGATAAAGCAAGGAAACTCTGTAGGTTACGTGTTTGGAATATGTACAACACAATTCCATTCAGATTACTGCTGGTAGACTGTATAAATTTCTTTTAAATCTTTCTCATCTCTCAAATCGTACGCGATGAACCTTCAAATGAAACTCTATACACATCGTGTTCACATTTTGAAGAAAGAAAAATAAAATAAACAGGCGTGCTGAAGGTGTGGAGGAAAATTGAATAGACTATGGTCGATTTTTTTTCATATATCCAAAAATTCCAAACATAGGGTAAGGTGGTATACGAGTACGCGAGCGATTACATTACGCAGTTACGCTACTGACGAAACGGTTTACTAACCCGACCAGAAATTTTGATCCGGCAGCCTGAAGACTGATCAGGCCCCGATCAGGCTGCAGTCCGGAATGCCGTAGTCCGGCACGCCTGATCAGGGCCAGATGTCCACCGCATCAGTGGAACCGTAGTACGGCCGTAAAAAGGCACCCTGATCCGGCCGTAGTAGGGTAGCCTCTGCGGCGCCGTAAAACGACGTCCATGGACGCCTTGTTACGGCGCCGCACAGGCTACCTTACTACGGCCTGATCAGGGTGCCTTTTTATGACCGTACTACGGTTCCACTGATCCGGTGGACATCCGGCCCTGATCAGGCGTGCCGTAGTACGGTTCCACTGATCCGGTGGACATTCGGCCCTGATCAGGCATGCCGCACTACGGCATTCCGGACTGCAGCTTGGTCTGTCCCGTGTTGAAGCTGCCATATTTGAAAGTCTTGGCGGTTTATGCACGCGCATATATACGTTTTTCCAATTTCCTGGCTGAAATAATAGTGCAAAACGGATCAAAAAGAGTCTCGAAAAAAATTATTGGGACACTTACGGGTGCGAAAGTGGCGTACTGTACACGCAGAAAGAAAAAAACAACGGCTAACAGAAGTAAATTCTTCACTCGTACTAGGTGTGTATATATATACATATACATTTTCATTTATATATTCTTTACTTTCAAAATTAACAATATCTATTATTATTTATTAACATGCATAATATCTATTATTTTTGTAATGGTATTTTTGGAGGCAAACGGAGAATTGCCTACAAATCTTGAGAATTGAGATTGCCTATATTGGTAATTGGCAATCTAGATCAAATCTAGAGAATTGAGATAGATAAAAATAAAAATATAAGTGAGTTTATTATTGTTATCGAACTTATTATACATTTATAAATACCAAATTCCCCTTTTTTAATTCTTTAAAAAAAAACATTCTTTAAAAAGGGAATCAAAATAACGTTGAATTTTGCATCGGAATGCAACGATTTTTTTTTCATTTTACATTCGTTTATTTTGATCATGATCAAAAGCTTTTTATTGTAAATTGAAGTCGTAAAACTCTAATGAGAATACGTAAAAACGTGTGTATTATTTTTAGTGCCTAATCAGGCAAAAAGAAATTAGCGACTAAAAAGTATTAATTTTCGTTGCATTGCTAAGTTCGATGCTAACTTCAACGCCATAAAAAAATATTGACATTTTTAAAAATGATGATAATATAAGCAACGAAAAAAGGGAATTCCTACAAGTGTTAGGATGGCTCAGTAGGTAGCGCGTTCAGCTCTAGAATTAGAAGACGTAGGTTCGAAACCGAGGCTAGACAAAAACTTTAATGAGGCAGAACACGTTTTAGTCCAATTATCATATATGCAGCAATATAAGTAAATCATATGGAAACGAAAAATACTACCAGAATATTTTTATTCATCATTTGTTGCCTTTTTTATTTTTCATTTCAGGCACGGCAGCCGGATCAGGGCCGGACCAAGGCCGTAATCAGCAGCCGGATCAGGGCCGTAAACGGCAGCCAGATCCGGGTCGGATACCAAAAAGCGTTACACGCCTGATAAAACCCTGATCCGGCCGCCTGATCAGTGCCGTAGAACGGGATACGGATGCCGGATCCGGCCCTAGTCAGTCCCGTAGCAAAATTTCTAGTCGGGAATGAAAGCTAACTTTAGTTGCGTTTAGATCGCCTAATAGGGTAAGTGTTTGTGACAAAAAAAATCCAAAGTGGAATAAAACGGAGAGGCCAGGTAAGTTTGAAGTTTTGGTTGCAATTTCTTATTTATTTTTGACATTTTGAAAGCATCACGAGTACGAAACACAATTTTCTTTCTTCAAAAACAAATATTAATTTCGTACGCCGATTTACTAAGGTTATTGTTCAAAATGAAAGTAATTTCGCATCTCATCAATAAATGGCAGTAACAGTCATGTTTGTTAAAAATGTGCAGGTCGTATAAGAGTACGCAATGCTTCGATGTGTAGGAGTACGCGCGTACTCTTATACGATTGTTGTTAAAGATTATGTTTTTTTTACTTTCAGCATGTCCCGAAGGAAACGGACTACCGACCGAAATCTATGCTCAATTACGGATCTTGAAAATGCAAGGAAGCGAGTTAATGATGATGAATCTATAAGGGTGGTAGCACGTTCATTGGAAGCGACTGAAGCTAAACTTCGTAAAAGTTTTGAAGAGATCCAGCCCAGCTACATCTCCGGGGAGATACGAACTCTCGAACTCTCGAACTCTCCAACTCTCTCTGTATCTCTTTTTCCCTCTCTCTCTAGCTCTCGAGCCCTCCAGCTGTCCAGTTCTCCAACGCTCCAACTCTCATACAAATGTGGGCTACTTTATTTGCGATTTATGTGTCGATTGTGGTTTGCGTACTCTTATCGACCCTCGTGCGTACTCTTAAACGTCCGTATTTCTAAGAGTTCGTAAATCTCTTTTTGTAGTTTTTAGTCTGTTATGAAAAAAAAATTAAGATTCCTAATTGTTGCTCATAATTTAATTAGAATGCTAGTTATTCATTCAATTTAAAAAAATACCGATTCGTAAAATGTATTCATTTGTTTTTCTCACCACTTTGAAGCTTAGGTGCGTACTCCTATACCACCTTGCCCTACTCCGAAATTTGCAAAAAAATCGTATAATCTAGTCCTTTCTTTCATAATGGTTATTTATCTTTTTTCCAGATGTTTGAATGGGAATATTTTTTTCTGCTTACAAAGGCAAAGATACTTTGAGATTCACGTAATTTAAATTGAGTCGTTTCATTTGGCCCATTTATCGAAATAAAAATACGAACAATCTAGTTTGTGAATATGGTTAGTTTATTTTATTTCTCATAAGGGCGGATAATCTCAGCTATATTTTTTATAGGAAATTTAATTCTTTTCGAAATGTATATCCGTAAGGTCTTGTGATGAAAAAACACTTGTTTTTTTCTTCGTACGGAAGGGAGTGGAGAATGAAGAACTGTTTTCCGACACTTGTAATTTTGAGTAAATTGCAAGCTGGCTCCAAAGAGGGCGTAATGTTTCATGGATACTATGGCTTTTCGATGCAACGGTTTATGGCTAGGAGGAACGTCGGAGATTTTTCTTTTCTTTTTGAGTGTGAGAGAGAGAGAGAGAGAGAGAGAGAGAGAGAGAGAGAGAGAGAGAGGGAGGGAGAGAGAGAATAGTATTAGTTGACCTAGAAAGACAAGCCCATAACTTGCGTCTCGAGAGTTGCGGGTGTTCTCGCCCTCACGCTGAACTCACAGTTCCCGTGGTGCAGCACTCTGTGTATATAGACCAGACACCTAATTGCTAATTAGAGAGGACGCCGAGCAGGTAAGACGTACTCACGAGCAAGATTCTCGAGTATCGTGTGTGCTATGTGTGTGCGCACTCGAGATTGGTGCACCTGGTACTATCTAGAAGCTCGGTGCAAGTAAGAGCAAGACCAGTCCCTAAATTCCAAGTTTTTTTTTCCCTCGGTAAGACCCCGTTACTGACCCCTTTGAAGTCAATCCTCGATTGCTTGTGATATAGTATCAGTATCGAATCATAGCAATTTTGAAACGGCTATATTTTTTAATAAGCTGGCATACAAAACGAATTTTTGTTCCGATTCAGTTATCGGTTACTACACTGAGGAAAAAGTGGGTTTACAAAAAACGACCATAGTAAAAGAGGGTGTAGTAAAACTTCTTATAATTTATTGACACATAGTCTGATACCAACGTATGGTTACGCGATCAGTATCAGTATATTTTCGGAAAATTTTCAATCTTCTAAAAACATCAGTTTCGTATATTACATACCTGTGGAAATATGGTAAAGAACGTTATTTAGGGCGGCGTGACCGATAAGGGGCTAAAAAGAGTGATGCAATAGAAGCGTCGCTGCACGCTCGGCGCGCAAACGCTGTGTCGAGCGTCCAAAGCTCGCAGAACTGACAATGAGATCCGAAACCAAAAATCCCAAGAACGTAAAGCTTTTGAAGGAGCTGGAGGAATAATGTATGGACCAGGCATCGTTGATTGAGGGTAAGAGGCTTTTTTAAAGTTTTATGTTCATTTTTACAAGAGAAACTTTAAGCGCGTTTTTCTAAAAAAAAAAACGTTTTTCGACCTCATCGACATGATTTTGGAAAAAACTATTGCACCGATTACGCTCAAATTTGAAGGGATTGTTCTATGCGTGTATCTCTTCGACCCCTACTAACGGTATAAATATTCATTAATATTTAATCCTATTTTCAAACAATTCAAGTTGTATAAAACAGTCGAAAAATTCAAAAATGCGCCATTTTGTTTTCTTTTTATCGGGGATGAATGTTTTTAGTTGGGCTCATAGCTACAATTCCACTTCATAATAAAATACTCGATTTTTTGTTTTCAGATGCTCCAAAGTTAAGATTTTGTGTCGATAACGTGAAAGCAGTGGTAACTTCAGGCAGCCAGATCACCAAAATAGATTTTTAAAAAAATTTAACATTTTTTCTTGGCCTTTGAAACATCTATTTTTATATTTAAAAAGATAAAAATATGGAGATATATTTTATTTTGAAAAAAAAAATTCTTGAAAATATGTGCAATAGATGGAGAACTTAAGGAGTAACGGGACAATTGGTGAAGCGATAAGTGTGAATTGTCGAACCATTTCATTCAAATTTACACAGTAAATTATTTCTCATATGCACCTTACAAATTCATCATATGAATGCACCTTCCAAATTTCAAATCGATCGTCTACACCGTTCCTATAAAATTTACAATTAAATAAACCATTTTTATCATAAGGAGATATTCTAACTGCCTACGCTCATCGCTGAATGGCAGTTACACGCACGAAATAGCGTGAAAAAATGTTTAAAATGCTATGAAAAACTGTCAAACCACTCAATACATTATGACAAATTCGTCATCAATGTCATAATGTTAAATGCTCTGTGTTAAAAAGTGTATCTTCTAAAAGTGACTATCTATTATTCCCGAAATAACTCTTAATTATTGTAAAAGAATTGACAATATAGATATGGTCAATTCGGTGTTATGATAAAACCGGCGCAAAAATTACTTTTACTTTTGATTGTTATGCCAAATCTACGATTCGAACAACATAGGTACCCGATATCATAGTGACAGCGTGCGTAGTATAGACAGAATATAGGTCGATTTTCGAAAAATTTCTTCTTAAATGGTACTTACATATAAAATCAACATGCCCTCCAAATTTCACGTTTCTACATTTAGCGGTTATGCTGGGCAATGACGAGTCAGTCAGCCATTTAGTCAGTCAGTCAGCCAGGACTTCGCCATTGATATACAGGGTGTCACAAAAGTAACGGGACGGCTGAATATTTCCGCAGGTAAGACAATTTCCCAAAATGTTAAGATAGTTCTTGAAGTAACTTTTCCCAAGGAATTCAATGGTGACCTTCATTTTGACCTTGGCGATGTCCTTCAAGGTTATTTCAAGGTCAACTTTTATTTTTCAAATGGTAACCCCCTTTTTTTACATCGGCAATCTATAGAGCGGGAAATTTCACGTACAGATATGTACTTAAGTCACCGGTCCCCTTTGACCTTGAAGGTCACTGCAGGGTTAATTAAACTTAAACACAGTATGGATACCTCGGACAAGAATAGAAGCTTCTTAAATTCTATCGTTAAGACCAAAGTTATCAATTTTAACAAGGTGCATCTAGTGGTGACCTCGATCGTGACCTTGACCATGACCTTCAAGGTGATTTCAAGGTCAACTTTAAAGAAATATGGGAATCAGTACTTTTGAGTTTTGAAATCAATAGAACGAACAGTTTTACGTTTACATTCATAAATTCTTTTGCTTTAAAGTCTTATAAATTTAAACAAGATCTGGATACCTCGGGGGGTAGAAGCTTTTTAAATTGTTTCACATCACATTTTATAACTTGCGTAAGAGTCCTCGTCACTATTCATACTGTGTTTAAGTTGAATTAACCCTACAGTGACCTTCAAGCTCAAATTCGACCGATGACTTGAGTACATATCTGTACGTCGAATTTCTCATTCTATCGATTGCGGATGTCAAAAAGGGAGTTTTCATTTTAAAAAAAAGTTGACCTTGAAATCACCTTGGAGGTCATGGTCAAGGTCACGATCGAGGTCACCACTAGATGCGCCTTGTTAAAATTGATAACTTTGGTCTTAACGATAGAATTTAAGAAACTTCTATTCTTGTCCGAGGTATCCACACTGTGTTTAAGTTTAATTAACCCTGCAGTGACCTTCAAGGTCAAAGGGGACCGGTGACTTAAATACATATCTATACATAAAATTTCCCACTCTATCGATTGCCGATGTCAAAAAAGGGGGTTCCCATTTGAAAAACAAAAGTTGACCTTGAAATAACCTTGAAGGACATCGCCAAGGTCAAAATGAAGGTCACCATTGAATTCCTTGGGAAAAGTTACTTCAAGAACGACTTTAACATTTTGGAAAATTGTCGTACCTGCGGAAATATTCAGCCGTCCCGTTACTTTTGTGACACCCTGTATACATAGAAGACAATCGAACAATCAATCTATGCTTGTAAGACTGTCGGCTGCGGTTAATATGTGTGCATAAGGCCTTATATACGCGATTTCGCCGATTTTCGAAGGTACTTTTCGAGACGCGGTTAAAAAAAAATGACGCATATATTGACAACATTTTTTTTACAGATCATTTATGCACATGGTTAAGTATATGTAAAAAAAAAATCAGAAATATTAACGAATGGCGGAGATATAACATAATAAAGCAATGTATTTTTTTTGCACGCGGGTTGATGGTGAAAGTTCTCGGCATCGATGTAGGTGTCTGAAAAAAATGAACATATTTATAATTGCATAATGAATGTATCTTCAATGTGAACCAACAATATTATAAAAAAAAATTATTATAATAAAAATTCGAAACTTAACATTTTTTTACTCATTTTTCTGTCGGTATTTTATTTTTTATATTTTTTTGTGTCATTGAAATTTTTGTTTCTGTGGTGCACACGATAGGTGATGATACTAAGAATATGTTGTAAAAATTTCAAAGCGATCTGCACCTTCGTTCAAGAGTTAGAACTTTCACAAGGTTCAAAAAAGTGAATCCTGGAAAAACGGCTTTGAAGTTGGCGGTCGGCCGCGCCGCGCGGTATCTATTACGCGCTCTAAATGCTGTAACTTTAACAATTTTTGGAATTTTTCAATTCTGTAAAGCTTAAAATATTCCTAACCGTTTAGGCTAATGGAATCAAAAATTAAAAAAAAAATTAAAAATTTTGAAATTTTTCGCGTATATAAGGCCATAATATATCCAACTGCTAAAATATCAATGAGTACTAAATATCAATAAGAAGTAAGTATATTTTGGGCAATAACCATGGTTATAAAATATTATTGTTCACTCAGGGAAATATAAAAAATGGTTAAAATATGGATGAAAATACCATACATTTCTCTCGGTGTATTTTCACTGTGAAAATCATTGAGGAAGCGATATTAATTAAAAAATGTGTTACTTCGTTGTTTTAAACGTAGTTGACATTCGAACATCTCAAACGAACTGTCACCGTTATGTGGAAATTGATTTTGAAAGTCCATAACGCGTTACCTACAATTGAAAAAAAAATCCGTAAAAAACGACATCTGCAAATATATTTTTATATCCGCACTCAACGAGCATAGCATTAGAATTTAGCCTCGATTTATATATTATACCGAGGAACTTGAAGCCGGCGAGACAGAAGTGTAACGTGTGTCACAGCCGAAATGCACAAGGAACGTGTGTTATTCATGAATTCGTTTACGAAGATTCATCGAAAGGGATCGTTGTACTACTACGGGAGAGAAAACAGTAGGCAGAGAGACGGAGGAGAAAAGTACTCGGTACGCATTTAAAAAAGTTCCAACATCCGCCCGCGCACGTTCCTTCCACGAGAGTTTGCTCCGCCGGTAGGACTGCACTATCCTACGGGAGCACGTTTTAATATTCTTCGTGGTGAAGTGGTGGGGCAGAAATTGCATCCTTTCGGCATACGAAATTCACCGCGATCTCGAGATAACTATATACGTCCATCTTTGAACGTATATGTGCACGCACGTTAGTCATGTCACCCTTCTTTATCATATACGCATGTACGTATACGAGCAAGAGGCCGGAGAAAAGATCAGTCGCGCTTCGACTTTCGTATACCACAATTTCACAAAAATCTCCGTGATCCACGAGGCAAATAATTATCAACGCTTATTTCTCGACCTATTTTTCTGGTTACTCATTTTATCAACTTTGTTATTCACTTTTCTCGATGAATACTTTTTTTACTTAAAGATCACTCGATCTGATCCACCACTACCCGTGCAGAAATTGTCCTAGAGATCCAATTGGATCCCTCTACTTGTTCCCACTTCCTGATAGGGATGCAATGGCTCATCGCATTGGATCCCTATACTAAAACGTCCCCATTCCCCATTGGAATTAAATGTACACTGAGAGAAAGGGTGTTTTCAACCATATTTTATATTTCTCTCAGGAGACAATAAGATTTTATAGCCATAGTTACGGCCAAAAATATAGTACTGCTTATTGATATTTTAGGAGTTCCATAAATTGGGCACATTTCGTTAACCGCAAAACCCAATCTTACAAGCATACCTTCATTTCCAATGTTAGATAATATTGTATTGGGACGGTGATTACGTGCTCGCTGTTTTCCAATAGATGGCGTTACCAGAACTGCGTGCCTATAGTTTAAGATGGTAACGCATATACCGGGTGGATCAATAACTATTAGCACCTTGGATATCTTCGAAACTATAAGGATCACAGAAATATTTGCTGAAATGAAATTGCACAGTACGAAAGGGGCCATCCGATAGCGATAATAGTTTTTTTGCAGGTGGAGGTACTTCGGACATTTGAAGGTCAACACCAATTTTTAAATGGATCGGTATGTTTTTTTTTCTGTATCATGAAATAGGAGCTTAAAACGAGTTCAACGACCTATAACCTAAGGTCATTGAAGGTCATAGAGAGTACAGAAAGGCGATAATACTTACAGTTTCGGTAGTAAATAAAATAACTACCGAATTTAACTAATTAGTAAATAAAAAGTTGGCATTCGCCATAAATAAGAAGCATATCGACTTGCTCTTCAAACGGATACATTGTACTCGATTGACCGATTTATCGATACTAATCTTATCATGTTTATCTTATCCTGCAAACTTATTAAAGTGTCCTTGAAACAGTGTTTATTTTCAGTGAAGTAAACCGTAAGTATTATCGCCTTTCTGTACTTTCTGTGCCTGTCTAAGAAATGTGTAAACGTACATAATAACGTACGCATTGATATTGATGGTCGTCATTTCGAACACTTACTATCAAACGTAGTAATTTTATTTACTACCGAAACTGTAAGTATTATCGCCTTTCTGTACTTTCTATGACCTTCAATGACCTTATGTTATAGGTCGTTGAACTCGTTTTAAGCTCCTCTTTCATGATACAGAAAAAAAACATACCGATCCATTTAAAAAAATGGAGTTGACCTTCAAATGTCCGAAGTACCTCAACCTGCAAAAAAACTATTATCGCTATCGGATGGCCCCTTTCGTACTGTGCAATTTCATTTCAGCAAATATTTCTGTGAACCTTATAATTTCGAAGATATCCAAGGTGCTAATAGTTATTCCACTTACCAATTTTAAGACGAATTCAGCGACCTACAACACAAGGTTGATAGTTGACCTAGAGTTGACCTTCAAATGTCCGAAGTACCGCCACCTGCAAAAAAACTATTATCGCTATCGGATGGCCCCTTTCGTACTGTGCAATTTCATTTCAGCAAATATTTCTGTGAACCTTATAGTTTTATTGGTTTAAATGCTTTAAAAATAATGATTTTGATGTTGAAGATGAAGAACGCTCTGGCGCACCGAAAAAGTTTGAAGACGAAGAATTGGAGGCCTTACTCCTTGAAGACTCATGTCCGATGCTAGCTAAACTCGCAGAATCATTAGGAGTTAATCACACAATAGTTTCCAAACATTTGAAAGCGTTAGGAATGATCCAAAAGCAAGGACATTAGATGCTGTACGAGTTGAAGCCGAGAGATGTCGAACGGCGTCTTTTCACGTGTGAACAGCTGCTTCAACAGCGAAAAAGGAAAGGTTTTTTGCATCGTATCACGACTGGCTATGAAAAATGATTACACAACGATACTCCTAAGCGTAGAAAATTGTGGGGTAAGCCCGGACGTGCATCTGCATCTTCGGCAGAGCCGAATATCAACGAGTCCAAGCTTCTGCTCTGCATTTGGTGGGATCAGCTGGGTCTAGTTGATTATGAGTTGCATAAACGGAACGGAACCATTACGGGAGATCGCTATCGACAACTGATGAGTTTGAGCCGGGCATGGAAGGAAAAACGGCCGCTATACGAGCAGAGACACGACAAAATGATTTTGCAGCATAACAAGGCTCGGCCACATGTTACAAAACCGGTGAAAACCTACTTGGAAACGCTTAAATGGGAAGTCCTACCCAGTCTGCCGTATTCACCAGGTATTGCCCCTTTCGATTATGACTTGTTCCGATCGATGGCACATGACCTGGCAGAGCAGCACTTCCATTCTTATGAAGATGCCAAAAACTGGATCGTCTCTTGGATAGCCTTAAAAGACGTGTCGTTTTTCCGAAGTGGAATTTAAATGCTCCCAGAAAGATGGGAAAAAGTAGTAGCTAGTGATGGAGAATACTTTCAGTGACATGTTTTTTTACTAATTAAAAAAAGCATTAATTTTCACGAAAAAAACAGCGAGACTTATTCAACATGCCAATAGGTTTTTATGAAATGGATATTCCCGTACATTATACAAATTTTACTCCCCCAAGATTCTAATAGCTAACGGGACTAGCACATTGATGAGAAATGTTGCTAGCGATTTGCCAAAATGTCTATAGTGATTTGCACCATATTATATGATACGATCTGCTATATACATCCAATTCGTAATCCAATTGCTAAAAATGAAGTAAAAACATTCTAACCTTAATATATGGTTATTGATTTTCTCAATGATATATACAGGGTGAGGCACATAAAGTGTTCCAGAGCAATAGCACTCAAACTATTGATCATATCCAAAAATGTTTCAGACAACAGTTTCAGTATTCGAGAAAGCCGTCATACTGGACCACCCTATTTTTTTTATCGGTGGAGGCGTTGAAGCTACCTCAAGGTCAACTCCACTTTTTTAAATGGAACCATCCATTTTTTTTCGCCTGACGTTATTACCGATTTTACGACGAATTCAGCGACCTACAACACAAGGTCATTCTAGTCATGCAATGTATGAAAATAGTCGAAAAATCGAAAAATATCTGAATAATCACTTTCAAAGGATCCACTAACCTTGGTTTGGGTCTACCTACAGAAGATGCTTGAAGTGATGCCCCTCGACTTGTAAGCACTTGTTAATTCGCTGATGAAAAGACCGTCTAACTTCAGCCAACATTTGTGGTGTAATTTCGGTACATGCTCCGCGTATTCTTTCTTTCATGTCGTCAGGCGTGTTTACAAGTCGAGGGTCATCACTTCGAGCATCATCTGTAGGTAGACCCAAACCAAGGTTAGTGGATCCTTTGAAAGTGATTATTCCGATATTTTTCGATTTTTCGCCTATTTTCATACTTTGCGTGACTAGAATCACCTTGTGTTGTAGCTCGCTGAATTCGTCTTAAAATTGGTAATAATGTCAGGCGAAAAAAAATACATGGTTTCATTTAAAAAAGTGGAGTTGACCTTGACGTAGCTTCAGCGCCTCCACCGATAAAAAAATAGCGTGGTCCAGTATGACGGCCTTCTCGAACACTGAAACTTTTGTCTGAAACATTTTTGGATATGATCAATAGTTTGAGTGCTATTGCTCTGTAACACTTTATGTGCCTCACCCTGTATATATACCGCTCTAAAAAATTGTTTATGAAGGTTTTTTTGGATAGCTGTCCACCAATATCGTTTAACTTGATGGAAAATTCGCAAATACATCGAGATTATAACCTAGTTATTTTATTATCGGAAAATAAGACGCACTTTCAATACTTCGATTAATTAACACCACCTACAAAAATTTTCACTTTTGACCACTAAAGGAGCGGCAGTCAATATCCATATTCCTCATACTTAATGCGGATCCACTGTTTACAAATACGCACAAAATGTGGTTAACTATATTTCAACACACATAAATGTGTTGTTTAAGACGCATTTGATATCTAAACGTGTAAATGTGTCTATTTACACGTGTTGCATATTTGAATAAGACAGCAATAACGAGTTAAAATTGAATGCGGTTCGAGTGTTTCAAAATACACATCAAATGTGTTTGAATTTTCTATAACACACATAACTGCGTTGTTTTAAGTTGTGTATGGTATTTACACGTGTTAATTCCTAAAATTACATACCTTACCCTGTGCAGAAATTTGTTGGGAAGTTTCCAAATCCTACCACATCCCTATATGGATTTGATTCCGCGCTATTTCGCGACTTACGTCATTTGAGAATTTTCTATTTGAAAATTTCAATCAGAATTCGTTAGATGTCCGAAAAAACGATCGTTTCGTGATCCCCTGCACAAATTTGCTGGGGACTCCCGAGTTGGGCCAACATCTCTAGATGGATCTGTTAGGAACATCGCACATAGGGAGTCTTCATTGGGATCCAATTGGATTCTGCACTATTCCTCGATGCACGCCGTTTGAGAATTCTTACAATGTCCGGATCGAAAATATGTGAAAAGTCACGAGAAAGAACTTGGCCTGTTGAAACATAATCTATACGTTTCGTGAGTGTGTACGTGTGTGGTAATATTATGTCAATCAAATTTTAAGACAGACTTTTTTTTAAGCAATTCATACTTGTTAACATAAGACTTATACAATTTGAAGATCTACTCATGTTGTATTGGGAGTACAAATAAATTCGGTCCGTTTTTTTGTGGTAAAAAACCCATTTATTTCAAAATAAAAGGTATGAATAGATTAATCAAAGTATCGTCCATCGCTGGCTATTACTTTTTCCCACCTCTCAAGCAATTTTCGAATTCCATCTCGAAAAAAAGTCTCGTCTTTTAAGGCGATCCAAGTTTTGAGCCAATTTTCGATTTCTGCGAAAGAAGTGAACCGGTGACCTGCTAAATCCTGCTGCATCCGTCGGAACAAGCAGTAATCAGAAGGAGCAATGTCCGGAGAATACGGCGGGTGCGGTAAAATATCCCATTTGAGCGTTTCCAAATATTTTTATACGACTTTTGCGACATGAGGCCGAGCCTTGTCATGCAGAAGAATAATTTTGTCGTGTCTTTGCTCGTATTCCGGCCGCTTTTCTCGTAATGCACGGCTCAAACGAATCAATTGTAGTCTATATCGATCGCCCGTAATGGAATCGCCAGGTTGTAGCAGCTCATAGTACACAACACCCTTTTGGTCCCACCAGATACACAGCATGACCTTTGAACCATGGATATTCGGCTTTGGTGTTGATGTTGAGGTCGATGTTGAGGTCGTATTTTTTCTTCTTGGGGTTATCGTAGAATATCCATTTCTCATCCCCAGTCACAATCCGATGTAAAAAACCCTTTCTTTTTTGCCTTTGAATCAGTTGCTCACAAGAGAAAAATGGCCTTTCAACGTCTCGCTATTTCAGTTCATGAGGCACCCAATTTCCTTGCTTTTGAATCAATCCCATGGATTTTAGTCGTACGGAAACTGCTTGTTGAGTCACTCCCAATGAATCTGCAAGCTCTTCTTGCGTTTGGCTCGGATCTTCATCAAGTAATGCCTCCAATTCATTGTCTTCGAATTTATTTGGCTGTTCAGGGCGAGGTTTGTCTTCAACGCTGATATCACCGGTCTTAAAGCGTCGAAACCATTCCCTACATGATTTATCAGTTGGAGCATCATTACCATAAACTTCAACAAGCATTCGATGCGCTTCAGCTGCACTTTTTTTCCAATTAAAGCAGAAAAGTAAAACTTCCCGCAAATGCTGCTTAGTTAACACAAAATTTGACATATTCAACACAGTAAAAAACAAGGTTTTTAATGGAACTCAAAGCGATATAAACTAAATGTTATTGACAGATGTCTAACCTCTCTGAAACCACCGAAATCAGCTGTCACTATGAAACATTCATTACAGCCAGAGCCATCTCTTAAAAACGAACCGAATTAATTTGTACTCCCAATTTGTCTGTATATTTTGTTTAGAACATTCAACGTACAAAAAGCTATGGGATCCATCGAGAATCGTATCGGATTCTGTTCGATAATGTGGCAATCCTTTAGGATTGAAATTGGCTTCGTACGTTGAATTTTAATGATGAACCTCGAATAGAATCCAATGTACGAGCGTGACGTTTTAGTATAAGGCTCCAATGCGATGACCCATTGGATCCCTATCAAAAAGTAGGGACAAGTATGGGCTCCGAATTGGACCCCTACAACATTTGGGTTATTAAATGATTTTTTTTTCATTGCAAAGATCATATGCGGTTTTTAAAGCAAAGTATTTTTCTTTTTTTTTAACAATAACAACGATATACCACTTTGAAATTGTTGTTTTGTTCGGCTCGGCAAAAACGTGCCGAGAGCATCCGAAGGTACCCGAACGCTCTGTGACGTCACCGTTTAAAAGCCGGTATACGAACTACTCGTGTAATACGAGTATTCTGTCAACGATGGCAACGAAAAAATCGTATAAGGCTTGTTTCGTTCCTCTTTGTATAAATACGACGAAAAGTGCCCCGATTAGGTATTTCTGAATGTGCCACAAGCCATAAAACGTCGAAATCTGTGGTTCGATGCAGCACGACGTGTCAACCCGAAATCATCGTCCACTTATTTTCGCTGTGAAGACCACTTTGATGTCAGTGTAAACGTGTTATAACATAAATTGTATTGAAATATATATTTTTTCTAATACGTCTTTCTCAAAATGCTTGTGATACCCAGCGACAATAACTGACACAATTTATCAAGCCTCTCCTAACCTAAAAATGTTCACTTATCCACGGTCGGTAAATTACTCGAATTTGCTTTCACAAATCCACTTTCACACATCGTTGCACGAAAATTAAACTAGTTTTCGACTTTTTCAGAATGCTCGAGATGTTTTCAGATTAGAATGACACCAAATTTCACATTTGTGTACACTTACGTGTAAGCCGTATACATAGCCTATTCAGTCACGTTCGAACGGTGACCGGTAGCGTGATATAAAAACAATTAATAATTATCTTTAGAATTAGTTCCAAGAAAAACCCTTTCGACATTCTGTTTAATTCTTACAAAAGAACGATTCTAAATTTAAAAATCGAACATTTTTCTTTTTTTTTTTAACAACTCAATTTCTACACGGGACATGTAACAAATAACATACATGGATTTGCAGTGTAACCATAATACTCCAAATCTATCATATGTCTATAAAATTACGTGCAGCAATAGGTTTTATTGGGAGTACAAATAAGTCCCCGCCGTTTGACAAAAGTTGGCCCCACCAGGAGGTTATGGTTGAAATTGTCAAATGTAAAACGTGATATCGTAAGTTTGGACAGCTGGCAAGACCATAACCTTGAAATGTTAGCTTTTTTGTATCAGCATCACATAATTTTTTTCGTGCGAAAATGTCGAGTTTTGAGCCGAATAAGCGTAATTTACGGGAACTTTTGATTTACTTCTTTAATTTGAAGAAATTTGCAGCTGAGGCGCATCGATTGCTTGTAGAAGCATATGGTGAGGCCGCTGTAAGTGAGGGAAGTTGTCGTGAGTGGTTCAAAAGTTTAAGAACGGTGAGATTGACGTCGAAGACAAAGAACGTAGCGGAAGGCCGAAAGTGTACGAAGACGCGGAATTGGAAGCATTATTACAGGGAGAATCGTGCCAAACGCAAGAAGAACTTGTACTTACATTAGGAGTCACTCAACAAGCAATTTCACATCATTTAAAATCGTTGGGAATGATTCAAAAGCAAGGAAATTGGGTTCCATATGAACTGAAGCCGAGAAACGTTGAACACCGATTTTGCACATGTGAAATGCTGCTTGCCAGGCGTAAGCGAAAGGATTTCTTGCATCGTATAGTCACTGATGATGAAAAATGGATCCACTACGATAACCCAAAGAAGAGGAATTCATGGGGACCACCTGGTCATGCTTCAACATCCACAGCCAAGCCGAATATTCATGAAAAAAACTCATGTTGTGTATTTGGTGGGATCAGCTTGGTGTCGTGTATTATGAGTTGCTCAAACGGAACGAAACCATTACTGGGGCTCTCTACCGAACACAATTGATAAGATTGAGCCGAGCACTCAAGAAAAAACGCGCACACTACTACTCCAGACACGACAAAATTGTTCTCCTGCGTGATAATGCTCGTCCACAAGTTGCGGCGCCGGTCAAAACCTATTTGGAAACACTCAATTGGGAAGTTTTTACCCCACCCCCGTATTCACCAGACATTGCTCCCTCTGACTATCATTTATTTCGATCGATAACGCACGGCCTGTCTGAACAGCACTTCACATCATATGAAGATACCAAAAATTGGGTCGATTTGTGGATAGCCTCAAAAGATGAAGGGTTCTTCCGATGCGGTATCCATATGCTGCCAGAAATATGGCAAAAAGTAGTGGCTAGCGACGTACAACACTTTGAATAAAACATAAAGTACCGTTCTTTCACAATAAATGCCCAATTTTTGATAAAAAAAAAAAACGGCGCAGACTTATTTGTACTCCCAATACAACATAGTTGAAGCTTGTCAAAATCAGGGGCGGGGCAACTGTGTACATAATTACCACAAGAATTTCATCTAAA